>JAQQSZ010006872.1:0-13472 GCA_028646595.1 Phalanger gymnotis
AGCGAACCAACCTCCCCATTCCAGTATTGTGAACACAAGCCTCCAGGCCCAGTAGGCCCACCTCACAAGAGTAGCCAGGAGGCCACAGAAAAATAAGATGACATAAATCATATTCACTGGCTTCAAGACCTCGCTCGAACTCCTGGGTCCACACAGGGGTGGGCTCTGCTTTGGATTTTTTTCCAGCTGTAGTTTTCTCGCCTCTCCTCGCAGCCAAGCCTCTGGCGTTCTCAAGTCCTGCCTCAATGACTAGAGACCAGAGTCCAGAGACGCATTGGTTCCCGAATTGGCCCCTTTTAAGTCCTTAATCTACGCCCACATAGGTTTCACACCTGATAGGGCTTTGGGCCTGGGGCTTAGTTGCATTTAACAGGTGAAAGTACTTTCACCGTAAACAAAAGCCAAACTCCTCAAGGGCACCTGTTAAACTAAGCCCATTTTGCCTTACTGGCGCAATTGGCTAAAATCATATTTAAAAATTTTGGTCAACATTAATTACTAAGTTCAGTCTAAAGTTCACTATCCCTTCTTTGTCCTACCTTGTCTGAGTATTGATATCTTATTAATTTCATAAAGGATATTTGACAGAATCATTTTTCATCAAGTGCTGATTTTTGGAACATAAATATAAAATTCTATTTAGGTATTTTAATTGCTATTAATTGAACTTTAAATATTTTGCAAATCATAAGAACATTGGCAGATACCAGGAAATTTTATGTGTAACTAATTTTCCATTTGATTTCTCTGTCTCAGACCAGGTTATACTTATCTCCATCCTTTTTTTAAATTTAATTGGTTATTTTGATGTCTGACATGCAGTAACCTCATTATTGAAAGAGAAACAAATTTCCCAATTCCCCATGGAGCTCCTCAGTCTTCTCTGTGAAGTGGTTTCTGGTGAAGAAAATATGGTGGTTGCTAAGGAGATGACCAGTGAGTGAAGTATGGTTAAAAATTCTCTTATATTACAGACTGTAGACTTTTACTATCTATCCCCACCCCATCCCCCATGAGGGCTTAAGTCAAATCAAATCCTTGGACGAAAGAGTCTGAGGGAGATACTTATTCCTCAAAAAGGAACCCACAGACCTATAGGGGCAGAGCCGAAATTATGGAGTAGAGAAGGTACTCAGCAGAGCTCTCTCAACATTCTTCTCCAAACACTTAAAATAGAGACTCAAATCAAAATCTTCAGTGTCAGAGTAAACAAAAGGTCAGAATTAGACATTCTTCTAGGTCAAGACAACTTTGGAGTTGGAAAGAGATACCTGTTATAGGGGTGGAAATTGACCCAGAGACCACACGGATGAAACACCAGTGGTAAGATTAGGTGGTGATGACAGAAGTAGCAACAGCTTTGTGAACTCCCAAGTCATAGGTGACAAGGGGAGCTGGCAACTGAAAGAGAATACTGGGGTCTGCTCTGCTAGCACTGGATGTAGGACCAGAGACTCTTTGGCAACTCCCTTGCATATAACCACTTCTAGGACATAATGCAAGTGCAGGAAGAAGCTTTTCTGTCAAGAGGGACTGGAAGGCCTAGGGAGTAATATCACTTCCAGTCCCAAGGGATCAGTGGCCCTTTCTGGGTAAAGACCAGAGTGTTAGCCAGAGGAGCAATGGCCATACATCTCCTCAGATCACACCACCTGGAAGCACCAAAAGCTTCCAAATACCAAGAATTAGCTCTGAAAACATTTATATATTATTAAAATTATGCTTCCTCTAAGTTCCTTATCCAGATGAAATCTGGTCTTTGAATGTTCTCACTCTATAATGCATTAGAGTTCCCTTGATCAGTCAATGTCAAACCATTATAGGTACCTAGATAGTGCCATACCGACAGCTCTGCTTCCATAACTCTACACAGAGGAGGTACTCCATGAAAGGGTTATGATTGACTGAGTTTCTGAGAGCTCTACTATCTCTTCCCTCATTATAACATTTGGAAGTCACTCTGGAACATTGAAGACAGGTCTCCTTGAATTTCTTAGTGGTTCATTATTTAAAAGAAACTGACATTGAAATGTAAGATTTAGCACTGACAGAATTTGGGTTAGTACAAATAAAATGATACAGTTACAACAATGACTGAAAAGCAAAACCATAAAAACAAAAACAAAAAAGACCGAGACAACAAATATAATAATGCAGTAGCCATATGGTAACCAGAATTATTATAAACAAACTGAATTAAGGTTTCCATTAAAGACTTAAAATCTCCTTCAAAATGTGGCATGAAAATGTAACAATGTAGAAAATGATGATGTCCACAGTCAGAGCAGATGGAAATTTAAACGCGAGAAAATAATAACCTGAAGGTAGTGATGTTGATGATGCTTTTTCTTTTTTTAATGTCAATAGTCTATTAAGACAGGACATCAGAAAAAAAAATTTGACTGTTTGCTTAGACAATACCTTAACAGAACTCAATAGAGAAAAGGAATATTTTGCAGAACATAATTAATAGATCTATAAGTTGTTAGAGTTTATAGGAAGCATTAAGATCTTCTGGGTAAATCACTAAACTTCAGAGGTGATATAATCAAGAAACAATATTTTTGCAAAGTCCATAAACAATTAGTGACTAAATTGTTATTAAAACCAACTCAGTGCTGAACTAGCCAACTACTGGCCTAGACATAAATAGATAAATCTGATACTGTATATCTCATGCTCTATCCAAAAACAATATTAATGCAAAGAAAGTATATCAACAAATTAAGCCAATATTTATTAATTGTTTGCTATGTGAAAGACAATGTGATTCATTTCAGGTTTATAAAACTAAAAATTAAAAATATTCCATGCCTTCAGGGAGACTACCTTTCACTTGGGAATTCAATTTATAAACAGGAAAGAATATATAAGATAATATCAGAAGTTAAAAAAATTATAAGCAGGCATTTTAAAACTAACAAGTATGAAAACAAATAAGTAAACTGTAACCCATAACATACTGATCAGAACTAGTTGTCATTTAAAATTCAGCAAGAATTATCAGGCTGATATTAAGGAAAATGTTAGTCTAAGAACAACACATCTATGTAGTTCTTGTTGGGCTTATAAGGTCAAGTAGGGAGTTAATTTCTTATTTGTAGATGATCAGAATACCCAAAAGTATAGAATATGTACATTAGAGAAATTTAAGTTAAAGAAATAAATGTGATAAGAGAAAGAGACCATGGGAATCACTAGGCTTTCTATTCAGTTCAATAAATTCACTGATGCTCTCTTATGTGCATAAAGTGAAATTTGAGGATTTTTTCAGCTGCTAAATAGCTCCTCTTTCATCAGGAATTACTCAGCATGAATATTACATAGTATAATGGAAGGGACTATATGATATGAGGTAGAAAAAAGTTCTTTGAAATGTCTACGGAAATATTATTATAAAGTTCAATGTTCAGGGAAGACTTTGTGGAGTTAACAATTTAGATGAGTGTTGAAAGAAGATAAATTTTATAATAGCTGTAAGGCCATGAATTCCTCTGGGTGGGGATGTTGTATTTCCCCCATAACCATGGGGTGTTCTTTTTGATATCAAAGAAAGAGGCCAAGAATCTCCAGATTGATTATATGTAATAGTTTGATCAATCATTATGAATAATTACAAAACAGGGGTAATATTCAGTCTGGGACATTTGCAAGACAGTTCAGTGGATCCCTGCAAACAACACAAATAATCCCATTGGATATTATAGGAAACAGGCAGGAGGTGTTAGAGACTGTCACTATTGATTAGTGGATATTTTTGGTTTTCTACTTAGTAATGAGCTTGGGGGTTAAGACAATGTCATGGTGAACCATAAGTTTGTGTACTGATCATGTGCTGGTCGCACATGGGTCATGATATTTTTGTTATGGTTTTCATAAGTCATAGTATCTTAAATTATGACTCACTATCTAAGTAATGATTTTTAATAGGTCACCAAGCCAAGATTTCCAAATTTCACAGTTTAATTTTCTTTTGGTTTTTCACTTATTAATGTATCATATGGCTTTTGCCCAATTAGGAACAAACAGATGAATCTGAGGGAGGAACATTGTGAAAATTTTGAAAAATATGAGCAAAGCCAGGTAAGAAAACAGAGGGTAATTTTAGCGTCTTGTCTTTCACATTGATTCTGAGAAATTATGAGCTCTACTAGATTGTTCTTTATAGTTCTGGTGCTCAGATAAGTTGCCCAACCATTGCTAACATGACTTGTCAATGTGTCCTCATCTTTAAGAATTCATAGGATATGCCCTAAGAGTTATTTTCCAGCCTTGGCTCATTCTTAACTTTTGTAGTATTGACATTATTTTTATAGGATATCTTCATAGTCATATTTATCCTGTTTCCTGATGTTCCTTACATCTTCTGTAGATCACCTTTTAAAATCTCATTTAGCTGATGAATTCTCTGTACATCCATATGATTCTCTTACAAAAAAAACCAATTTTCCTCCTCCCTGGAACTGCCTCTCTTTATTGACTAGAATTTCATTCATGAGCATCTCCTATCCTATGATAACTTCCCCTGTACTATGGGATAACATACATATTATATATATATATATATATATATATGTGTGTGTGTGTGTGTGTGTGTATATGTATATAACATATATACATACACACACACACACACACACACACATATATATATATATATAAATATATATGTTTCTTCAGTAAACTTTGGAAATCTGTTTTCTCAAAGTCTTGGGTAAATGCTAGAACTCTATCAATTCTATGTTTCCTATTGTATGAAAAAATCTTTCTCCCTTAAGTTTTCCATAATTTTCATCCCAGTGACAAGTTCTTCATGCTTTGTGACAATCAAATTGAGACTAGAATTTACCCTTGTTGGGTTTTCAATATTCAGAAGAATTAAATTAACATGAACTCAAATCAGGGAGTTATTATTTGCTTTGATTTTGACAGAAAGGAATAGATTCAGAGAACTATAGGTACAAAAGTCTCCTAAATATATTGAATGATTATAATGACTATGTGTCAGGGTTATGATCTAGTTTGTAAACAAGTCATTTAGCTACTTTTTCTGTCCAGGTTGTTTGTGGACAACTTTGAAAGCAAAAATCACTTCTCTTTCTCTCACCAATATCCTTCAACCGATTGATTTCCATTATGTTTCCGCCACTAATTGCAGACTTTGTTAGATGACTATAACTTTTTAATATACAAGTCCGCCATGACTCTTGTATCTTTTCCATTTCTGTTGAATAAGGAATATTCAACCAAAGCTATATTCTAGCCATGGGCTTCATCCTGCAAGCCAACCAAACCTCTTCAAAATCAGAATTTCAAAGAAGAGATAAAGTTATTTCAGCTGCCTCTATGGTCTAGGACACCAAGAACCAAACAACGTTAAAAAACTCAATGAATTAGCAAAGTAAATTGATGATTCCTCACCTCTATTATGTTCACTCAGCACCTCTTTACATAGCAAGCATAATGCTCAGAGTATAGAGATGCATAAGCTGACACATGCCCTTGCAACAGACCTAGGTGACAGGAAAATTAACCATAACATTTTTAATAAAAATGTAATATTCCCTTCTTGGTGAGATGACCATGCTCATAGTACAGGAAGCCCTTGAACAATCCCCAATCCCTTATTACACAAGAACAAAACTGAAATTTAAAGAAAGTGTTAGTAAATGCATTAATAAAGAATATTATCAGTGTGGGATCATGGAAGGCTCCATGAAGGGGGTGACAATTGAACTGAATTTTGAAACAAAATACATTTTAAGCAGCTAAATGTGGCAATAGTCATTTCCGGCAAGTAAAAAAGGAGGTATGAAGACCTCTAGATGAGAAGCCAAAGTGTGTTCTTGGAAAAGAATCCCATTATCTGTGAGAATCATGCAATGGAATACTGTTGCCCATGGGAACATTGAATCATGCTTTCATGTCCATACTGATTTTAATCCTTTGTATCAGGTTCATTGCTAAATGAATTATTAAACCAAGACATAGGTTTATATGGTCACCTTGTATGTATCTAAATAATAAAATTTTAATAAATGATTCATTTGTTGAAATTAAACATTTGACCAAGGTGAATACAAGGTGCCTTATTTTTTTATTTCTAGGCAAAACATAAACTATTAATTTCACTTTTAGGCTATATCTTTTGTTACCTTGTGCATGCAATATCACATTCATACATTGTCTTCCTTTTTAATTGTTTTCAAAGATCTATTTTCCTTCTTGGGAAAAAAAAGGTTGTTTTTATTATCCTCTCTAGTGCAACCTTGATTTTCATGTTTCTCAGACTATAAATAATGGGGTTCATGAATGGAGGCAATATCATGTAGGTCATTGAAATCAGAAGATTCTGGACTGGTGAAGTGTCTGAAATTGGACCCAAGAGTGCGATCATGCCAGCAACAAGAAATAAGAAGAGGATTATCAATGGCGGTGAGCAGGTAGACAAGGCTTTGTAAGCATCCTTCCACAGAGGGCATTCTAAATATAGTGGAGAAGATATAAGCATAAGATATAATTAGAAATCCAAAGCAGAACAGAACTAAAGTCGAACTGGTGACAAGGAGTACATACTCAGTATCACGAACCTCAAAAGATGAGACCTTCAAGATATGAGGGATATCACAAAAAAAATTGATGGATCACATTAGATCCTGAGAAAGGCAAACAGAATATATTCTCTGTATGCATAGCTGAATAGAGGAGCCCCACAACCCATCAATAATTGCCACCCAAAGACAGCAGAGTGGGGTCATGGTGGCCCCACAGTGCAGGAGGTGACAGATAGCCACAAAGAGGTCATAGGACATAGCCATAAGTGAAGCAAATTCAGTTCCACCAAAGAAGATGAAGAAGAATATCTGAGCAGCACAGCCATGGAGAGAAATGGATTGATTGCCTGTTTGGGAATTCACAATGAATTTGGGAAGAGTGACTGAGATGCAACCAAGATCCAATAGGGATAAGTTGCTCAGAAAGAAATTTATTGGAAAATGGAGATGTGGGTCAGTGACAATGGAAGCAATGGTGAGGAGATTCCCCATCAGAGATGCAAGATATATCAATGAGAAAAGAATAGCGTGTAAGACCTGCACCTCTTGGATACTGGAAAACTCCATAAGAAAGAATTCCATGATGATCGTACAATTACTTGGGTCTTCTGGGGTCCTAGAATTCATCTTGAAGCAATACAAGTAGAGGATACCAAATTCTAAAAGGAGAGACCAGGAGCACTTTATTACTTAGAAAGGCCATGAATGTCGATCTGTTCTTACTCACTGTGTTAGTGAGGCAATCAAACCATTTTAAAAGGCCACAATATGACTTACTATTCTACTGCAACAACATTCAATCAATATACTGAAAATATCTGTCTGACTGTACCACCTGAGCCTCCTTGAATTAACTTGCTGAACAGGACTTCCACTCCTGACTTGCCTTATACACACACACACACACACACACATACACACACACACACACACACACACACACATGCGCATACACCACTACAACTCCTAGATTGATACTCTTTAGCAAAATATCAGCATATAACAAACATGTGTCTGTACATATACAGGACATATAAAAGACAACAGATAAGTGGTATTCATTCAAATAAAATATTATTTAATACTTTATATTGCCAGACACACTGTGCTAACTAAAACTTTAATTTGCAGTGAGAATTTAGGAACCTTGACACTGTCTATTCCATGGATGTATGCATTTCCATTTTTGAGGATGTCAAAGCTCTGGTATCTGTTTTAGCCTCTTGAAGGTGGAACCTAACTAAAATCTTTACTAAGTCTTTAGAAGCTCTTTAACACACAACTGAAAAATTGCTGAGGCCCTAAAAGAAATGAATTTATCACTATTTGGAAGGATCTTTTAAATTGAATCACACGATTGCATACTCAGTACTACATGAAATTTTAGAGATCATGTGCCCAGCTCGCTTAATTGCAGAGGCCTCCTAGGGACATACAGAACTTTCTTGTGTTGGCACAAGTAGTGTGTGGAAAAGCCAGCTTGTAATCTCAGATGTTCAGATTCCAAATGTAGCAATCTTTCCTTTGGATTGACTCAAAGGTATGGCAAAAATTAGTGGCTTTTCATCCTTTAATTTTTTCCTCAAGAATATTTAAAATATGATATCCTGTCTTCAAGAAAAACAAACATAATGTTTTGCAAGCTTTAAGAAGTGATATTCTTATGAATTATTGTCATTATTATTTGTTGTAATAAAAAATTCCTCATTGATTAAAAGTGACTTTTGTAGTATATCCCATTGTCATCTGTTGTCCATTGATAATCTCTAAGGGCTTGCTGTACAGTCTTGCTACCTCAAATCTATGTTTATCATCCTGACTTGATTGATTTAATTAATCAATTTTGATGTATTCATTCCTCTAAGTAATCACCATATGTATATTCAGATATACTGCTGGATAGCGTTTTTCCTGTCTTACCTTAATGCCATCGATTATTTAGTTTCTTTTTCCCTCTATTTTTCGAGTACACAATTTTGGTGACAAGAGATATATAGGTAAAAGAAAAAATGGAAAAGAAATACATTGAGGAAAACAAATCTTTAAAAGGTAAAATCTGGGAATTGTTTAAGGAATAACAGAATATAAAGGGAGAAAATATCTCACTGAAAAGTAAAATCAGCCAAATGGAAAAAGAGATAGAGAAGACAAAGGAAGAAAACAAAACATTGAAAATTAGAATTGGGCAAGGTGAAGCTAATGACTCTATGAGACATCAAGAATCAGTGAAACAAAATCTAAAAAATGAAAAAACAGAAGAAAATGTGAAATACCTGATTGGAAAAACAACCAACCTGGAAAATAGATCCAGGAGAGACAACCTTAGAATTATTGCTCTACCTGAAAGCTATGATGAAAAAAAGAACCTGGAAAATATCTTCCATGAAATCCTTAATTAAAATTGCCCTGATGTCCTAGAACCAGAGGGTAAAACTGTCATTGAAAGAATACACCTATCACTCCCTGAAAGTGATACCAAATTGAAAACTCCAAGGAATATTGTAGCCAAATTCCAGAATTAACAGGTCAAGGAGAAAATACTGCACATAGTCAGAAAGAAACAATGCAAATATTGAAGAAGTAGACTGAGGATCACACAGGACCTGGCAGCTTCTACATTGAAAGACAGGAAGGATTAGAATATCATTTTCCATAAGGCAAAGGAGCTTGACTACAACCAAGAATCAACTAACCAGAAAAACTGAGCATAATTTTCCTTGCAAAGACATGGACATTCAGTGAAATAAGGGAATTCTAGACGTTTCTGATGAAAGGGCCAGAGGTCAATAAAAAATTTGATTTTCAAATACAAAACTCAAATACAAAAAGACCTTGTTATTCAATAAGGACAAATTTTTACATACATAAATATACATATATATATATATTATATTAATCCTAAGAATGGTATAGTTATTCTGGCAATTAAAAGGGATATACATAGACAGAGGATATGAGCACAAATTAACTGATGCGATGAAAAAACATAATAAACGGGTGCTGCTAAGGGATTGGCACAGAGAAAAGTCACAGAGAAGGAAGAAAAGAGTAAATTACATCACATGAAGAGGCAAAAAAACATATTATAGTAGAAGGAAAGAATGAAAGGAAAGCACCTGAATCTGAGCTTTAGTCTCATTGGATTTGCTTCAAAGAGGGAATAACGTATCCTGATAAGTACAGAAATCAAACTTGTCCTACAGGCAGTAGGAAGGGATCAGGGAAAGAAAAGGGGAGGTGGTTAGAAGGGAGGGAAAAAAGTAGTAAAGGGGAAAGGGTAAGATAAGGGGGGAAGTGAAAGGGTGGGAATATGGAAGGAGGCAGTTGTCAAAAGTAAAAATCTTTTGATGAGGGGAAGGGAGAAGAGAGAAATAAAAACACAAATGGGGCAGGGATAGGATGGAAAAAAAAAGACACAGATAGTAATCATACCTGTGAATGTGAATGGGTCGAACTTTCACATAAAATAAGGGCAGATAGCAGAATGGATTAAAAATCATAATTCTACAATATGTTCTTTACAAGAAACAAATTTGAAATACGGGGATACACACAGGTTGAACGTAAAAGGCTCGACTAGAATATATTATGTTTCAGCTGAAGTAAAAAAAAAAGAAAAAAGTAGGGGTATCAACCCTAATATCACAAAGCAAAGATAGATCTAATTAAAAGACATAAGGAACGATACTATGTCCTGCTAAAAGGCACCATAGACAATGAAGCAATATCATTATTTAACATATATGCACCAAGTGGTATAGCACGCAAATTGTTAAAGAGAAGTTAAGAGAGATACAGGAAGAATAGAAATAGAAATAAAAGTATACTACTGGGGGACCTCAACCTCCCCCTCTCTCAACTTGATAACTTTAACCTCAAAATAAACAAGAAACAAGTTAAGGAGGTGAATAGAATTTTAGAAAAGACAGATATTACAGATCTCTTGAGAAAAGCGAATGGTGATAGAAAAGAATATACCCCTTTTCTCAGTGGTACATGGCACATACTCAAAAATTGACCATGTACTAGAACATAACAATATCACAATCCAGTGCAGAAAGGCAGAAATAGTCAATGCATCCTTTTCAAATCATGATACAATTAAAATTATTTATAATAATGGACCATGGAAAGATAAACTAAAATTTAATTGGTAACTAATCTTAAAGAATGAGTGGGTCAAAGAACAAATCATAGAAATAATTAACAACTTCATTCATGAGAATGACTATAATGAGACAACATACTAAAACTTATGGGATGAAGCAAAAGCAGTCCTTAGGGGAAGTTTTATATCTCTAAATGCTTACTTGAATAAAATAGGGAAAATGGAGATCAATGAACCAGGCATGCAACTGAAAGCCTAAAATTAGAATAAATTGAAAATCCCCAATGAAATACCAAATGAGAAATAATGAAAACCAAAGTAGAGATTAATAAAATTGAAATCAAGAAAAATATTGAACTAATAAATAAAACTAAGAGCTGGTTTTATGAAAAAAATAAAATTTAGAAAACTTTGGTCAATCTGATTTAAAAAAAAAGAAGAAAACCAAATTACCGTACCAAAAATGAAAGAGTGAATTCACCTTCAATGAAAAGGAAATTGAAACAGTAATTATGAATTATTTTGCCCAATTCTATGCCCATAAATTTGACAACCTTAGGAAAATGGATGAATATTTACAAAAATACAAATTGCCCAGCTGAACAAAAGAGGAAGCAAAATACCTAAATAATCCCATCTCTGAAAAAGAAAATGAGAAAACTATCAATGAAACCTGTAGGAAAAAAATCTCCAGGGCCTCATGATTCTACATGTGAGTTCTATCAAACATTTAAAGAATTATTAATTCCCATATGTTATAGACCATTTGGGAAAATAGGCAAAGAAGGAGTCCTACCAATGTCTTTATTTTATGACACAAATATACCACTAACACCTAAATCAGGAAGAGTAAAATAGAGACAGAAAATTATAAACCTACTTCCCTAATGAATAATGATGCAAATTTTTAGATAAATATTAACAAAAAGATTGCAGCAACGTATCACAAGAATAATACACTAGGACCAGGTTGGATTTACTCCAGGAATGCACAGATGGTTCATCATTAGGAAAACCATCAGTATAACTGATTATATCAACAACAGAACTAGCAGAAACCATAGGATTTTCTCAACAGGTGAGAAAATGCTTTTGACCAAATACAACACTCATTCCTATTAACAGCGCTAGAAAGAATAGGAATAAATAGAATCTTCCTTAAAATTATAAGTACTATCTATCTAAAAACATCAACAAGTATCATATGTAATGGGGATAAGCTAGACAGTTTCCCAATAGATCAGGGATGAAACAAGGATGTCCATTATCAGCCCTATTATTCAAGTTGGTACTAGAAATGTTAGCTTTAGCAAAAAGAGAAGAAAAAGAAATTGAAGGAGTTAAAATAGGCAAAGGAGAAAACTCAGTTATCATTCTTTGCAGATAATATGATGATTTACTTAGAGCATCCTAGAGAATCAAGTAAAAATATAAGTGAAAAAATAAATAACATTAGCAAACTTGTAGGATATAAAAGCAGCCCACATAAATCCTCAGCATTGCTATATATTTCTAACAAATCCCAATAGCAGGACATAGGAAGAGAAATTCCATTTAAAGTTATGGTAGACAGTACAAAATGTTTGGGAGTCTACCTGCCAATCAATACAAACCCAGGACCTACCTGAACACAATTATGAAACACTTTTCACACAAATAAAGTCAGATCTAAATATGTGGAAAAAAGCAGTTCCTCTTGGTTAAGCTGAGCTAATATAATAAAAATGACAATTTTACCTAAATTAATTTACTTATTCAGTGCCATACCAATTAAACAACCAAAAAAAAATATTTTACAGAGCTGGATAAAATAATAACATAACCCATTTGGAAGAACAAGAGATCCAGAATACCAAGGTAATTAATGAAAAGAAATACTAGAGAAAGTGGCCTACCCAAACCACATATTAAACTGTATTATAAAGCAGAAGTCATCAAAACTACTTGGTACTGGATAAGAAACAGAGTTGGGGGGGGTGGGCAGAGCCCAGATGGCTGCATGAAAATAGCATCTTACCGGAGCTCTCTCACAAGTTCTGTGAGATTCCTATAAAAAAGTGAATTTGAGCAGATTTGAAAGAATTAGAAACTGCTAGCAGTCTGAGAGGGGCAAACCTCCAAGCCAGGAGAATCTGAATGGCTAAAGGAATGAATCTGTGGACTAGGAGAGCGCTTGGCATGCGGAGCTGCTCCAGACAGCACCAAAGCGGAAGCTGCCGGTTGAGAAACACCATGTGGGAGACAGGCTGGGAGAAAGCCTGGCTCCCAAAAACCAACAGAGATCCCCAGGCCTCCCAACACAGGACAGCAGTCTGTGGAACCAGTAAGAGGCAGCGCAAGGCCACCGACTATGAGACATCAACTCCAGGGGCTTGCAGCCCAAAGGTATGAAACACGGCTTCTTGAACTTCAGGGAGAAATAATGACCAAGTAAATGGGTCTAATCCCTCCCCTCCACACCCAGAGAAATCCTTGGAAAGAAAACACTGGAATAGAGGAGACAGAAGTGGGGCTTCAGTGGCCGAGTAGTGGGAGTACTGAGTCCCAGAGAACTCAAAAAGGATTTAGAAAAGCAAGTTAGAGAAGTAGAGGAAAAACTAGGAAGAGAAATGAGAAGGATGAGAGAAAACCATGAAAAACAAGTCAATGACTTGCTAAAAGAGACTCAAAAAATACTGAAAAGTATACTGAAGAAAACAACACCTTAAAAAATAGACTAACTCAAATGGCAAAAGAGCTTCAAAAAGCCAATGAGGAGAAGAATGCCTTGAAAGGCAGAATTAGCCAAATGGAAAAGGAGGTCCAAAAGA
>JAQQSZ010006873.1:0-13472 GCA_028646595.1 Phalanger gymnotis
ATAATGCCATTGAAGGCGATGATGTCCCATTCCACAATATCACTGACTCTCACCACATCGGGGCCCTGCCGAATGGGAAAAGGGGAGACTCCTTACAGCATTCCTTACTAGCCCAACTTAGACATGGCCAGATATGACTCTGGACTAGGAGCCACTTCCTCGGCCACAAGTGAATAAAAAACCCCAAAGTAGCAAGGCCAGTCTACTCGGAAAAATCATTTGCCAAGTGGTCCCAGACCTAAATTGTGTGCCTGAGCTAGAAAAGATGGTTCTTCCAAGACTGGGGGATGGGAGGTTGGCATGTGTCTCCTATGTGTTGGCTGCTGTAAGCCTTCAGGGTGGTTTTGTTCTGGCATGGTCCATGGATTGTAGCTGGGCAGGGGAGTTGGAGGGAAGTGGGTAGAGCCTTGTTAAGTAAAGGGCTTGATGCTGCCCAATACCTGGAAGTTGGTAAAAGAAGCAGAAATAAGTGGGCACTGATGGGAGGTGGGTCAACGTACTGCCTGTGGGAAGAGGCTCCTGAAGCAATATGGGAGGGTCGTTTTGGGAAGCCAGGCCAGACACCAGCAAGATGGGAAAGGGGCCATTTAGGGATAGCTTAGGGTAGGGGTGTCTAAACTTTTTTGGTCTCTGTACCCTTTGGCTTTATAATAAACCCTTCCCTGGCTCCTAGTGAACATGAAAAGAAATAGATTCTAAAATATAGCATGTAAATGGTATAAGAAAATAAACAGATTCATTTCAAAAGGATAAAATAATTATTTACCAAATATTCACCATCCCCCTCAATCAGCTCCTCTTCCCCCCAAGGTGTGTGTGTGTTGGGGCGGGGTAAACAAACCCTGCACTGAGAACCCTGGACTTGGAGTGAGAGTCTAAAGGTCTGTAAGGCAATGACTCTGTACCTTCTGTTTGTTTTTACCTTATTTCTTCAAGTGAGAGTAAAATCCTTTTTAAAATGCAATTTCAGTCTAAAGACGCATTAAGACAGGGGTTCTTAACCCACTACCCTAGAGGTCCACAGATTGATTTCAGCCCCCGGTGGGAGAGCTTGGCTAATCACTTTCTGCTCCTCAGGGCACACATTCCTCCCCAATCAACCATCATCGGAGTCTACTACAGACTAGGAAGGAAGAGTCAGATCTTACAAGTGGAAGACGAGGGGACAGGGGGCAAGAGAGGGGATAGGGAGGCCAGTTGGTGGTGTCAGGGGCCTTACCTTGAATACAGTACTGTTCCCAGCAGAGGAGTTACTGATGAAAAGCTGGTGGCCTGAGTGGGCTGGAAGGATGGTGCTCTGGCTGAGGTTCAGGCTCAGAAAGGTGACATTAGAAGCATGGAGCTCCAAGTCCTTCCAGCTCAGAGTCTGGGGACAAAACCATCATCGCCCTTCTCCCCAGTGGCGTGCTTTTACGGCTACCTCTCCTCACCCCAATGACGCCATCTATGACCATTATACCCAACCTTCTACCTCAGAAATGTCAGAGCCTCTAGGGTACTGATCCTCCTTCTCTACTCCCCATGGAGGGGATACCACGCTGGTGCTGGGGAGAAGGAAGGCAGCCCCTACTCACCACATTGTCCTCAAATCCAGAGTTGATGGGGACAAAGAGCGTCTTGAAGGTCAGCTCATCAGATAGAAAGCCAAGGAACTCTAGACCGTGCTGTGTGGTGTTGGCATAATCTAGCAGTAACTAGGGGAAGGGGAGCAAGGAGGAGAGCCTGAGGGGATGAGAACTGATAGGACAAACCACCCATCTCTCTGCCTACCCTCATTGGCCACCTTGACCTCAGAGACCTCTAGGGAGGAAAGCAACACCCTCCTTCAGTCATCTCAACCCAGAACCTGCAAGCCTCCACCCCCAACCCCACTTGGTTCAACATTTTCCCATCCCACAAACCCCATAGAAGGTGGAGAAGTTGGCATTGGCAGCCAAGACGTCCAGCAGCTTTCCGTTACAGACTGTGTCCCCATCACCCACAAAGCCATCCCGGCATCGGCACATCACATCTGGATGGGAGATGAGAGAGTTAAACCCTGAAAAAAAATCCTGCGAGAGCCACCTGCTGTTCCTACCCACCCCTGGAGCCAGGCACAGAGGCTGGAAGAGAGCCTGTGACCCCTCACCGTGCACACGGTAGCAGTAGGCATCCCAGCGCTCATTGAAATTGCTCTGGGCTGTATGGGTGACAATGCCCACGCGATTGCTGTCACAGCTGGTGCTAGGGTAGACGCTGGGATAAGCAGCCGTGCCATTTGATAGCCAGCCCATCAAGCACAGGTGGAACCCGAGCTGGAGAATTCAGTAAGTGAGAAAGGGAGGAAGCCATCATGGGCTAAACCCAGATACTCCCCAGCCCCCTTTAGACCACAGCCCTGCTCGGCATCCATGGACAACTCACCTCCTTGAAGGATTATCCTGGCCCCCAAGGCCAACTCCCAAGATTTTTCCACCAGGCTCACCATAGCCACTGCCCCTGTGTATATGCCCTAGGCGTTGCCCCCTGCCCCCTTCACCTGCTGAGCTGCTGAAAGCTGGTCCAAGGAAGCTAAGACAGCACCCTGGGCCACACACTGCTCCTCTGCCTCCTTGAAGGTCAATTTGTACTGGCCCTCCCGAGACTGTAGGTGAAACACTCCAGCCCGTTTCTCTATAGACAGAAGTATACAGGTCAAACCACTGGGATAGAAAGGGGGGCACAAGAAAAATACAAGGATGTGGGAGTAGGAAAGGAAGCTGTGACCTTGGAAGTGCAGGTCAGTGCAGATGGCCTCTGGGTGGCAGGGCCCAGGAGTCTCCAGGCATCGATCCTCAGGGGGCACAGCCTCCACCAGGCACTGCAAGCCATTCCCCACGTAGCCAGCATGGCACTCACAGCGGCGGGTATTCTGCGGGTACACCAATGGCCTTAATATCCCATTAGTCCCCAGAACTCCCAAAAGACCAGAGAGACAGAGAGACCAGCAAGGGGCAAAAGCCTGGGCCATGGATTGGAACCCATCATCAGGCCTTCTCTCCCCTTTCTCTCAACAGCTCAGGGGAAAGACTAAGGCTAGGACAGGAGGCTGGACCTAGGACTGGGACTACAGAAGGGGAGTGAGGCTAGGGCTAAGGTGGGGCTGGGGGAGCAGCTGGAGCCAGGACCAGAATCAGAACCAAGAGCCACTCACTGGGCCGGTGCTAATGCATTCAGCATGCTCACTACAGCCCCCATTCTGGCCATCTGCACAGCGGTCCCGGGCCTGACAGAACACTCCATCGCCTTCATAGTCAGGGTGGCAAGTACAGGTCACAACTACACCCTGTTGGCTGCAGTTGGCATGCTGGCTGCAGCCTCCGTATCCACTCTGGCAGTAGTCAATCACTGGAAAAGGCAGGGGACCCATCCCAGAGCAAATAAACACAGAACCATCCCAACTGCACCTCCACCCACCACTAGCCCGAGATGCTTCCTTGTTCAGGGAGCCCTG
Source organism: Phalanger gymnotis (assembly GCA_028646595.1). Taxonomy (NCBI): domain Eukaryota; kingdom Metazoa; phylum Chordata; class Mammalia; order Diprotodontia; family Phalangeridae; genus Phalanger; species Phalanger gymnotis. The sequence continues at coordinate 3,473 of JAQQSZ010006873.1, forward strand.
GGACCACCTCCTCCAGGAAGCCCTCCCTGACTACTCCAGCCCATTTTGAAAACCTATAGCACTTTTAGCTTGAAAAAAAAAATGAGCACTTAATTATAGAGGGTGTCCCAAAAGTTCAGTTTTAAGAACTTAGAAGTGCACTATGACTTTTGGAACAGCCTCTAAATGTATAATCTAGTCATGTGCTGGTCCCAGGTGTGAAACTTCCCTCAGTCATAATGTGAGCTCCCCAAGGGCAGGGCCTAGGCCAACCCTTCCTCTGTCTTGCCCAAACTATGAATTCCCTGTGGGAAGGACATTGGTCTCTTCCTCCTCTTTGTCAACAAGCCTGGTTGCTGCTTCCTAATGGCAAGGTCTGATGTAAGCCAGGGGTGGAGTGACATGACCCCTCCCCCACTCCCAGGGCCACAACAGGGGAAGGGTCCCACCTACCTGTGCATTTGTGGCCATTCCCCTCATAGTCCAGGTTGCATTCACAGATGTTGTCTTCTCGGCATACGGCGTGGAGATCGCAGGGTGGGGAGCACACGGGCTGAATATCTGCCCCACCCCGCCCCCATCAGAGGTAGGGTCAGTGACCTGGGTCCCTGTTTCCCAGATCCCTCCTTGCTTCTACTGCCCAAACAGTTTGAGTCACCATCCCTGTACCTTCACCATGGCCTCTGCCCCCAAGACTCCCAATCCAGGCCCTCCTAGAAGGGAATGTCTAATGCAGAAGCTTTGGGAATGGAATGATTGCTAGACTGAATCTTCCCTGGGCTCTGGGGAATCACTGGTCCAGTCTAGGCACCATCAGGCACTGCTATTCTAGACTGAGGAGAATCTTATTCTCACCAGAGCAGCTCTGTATTGATAGCAATAAAACCTTTTTTCCTTGTGAATAAACCCCAGCCTTATTATATCTGTTATAGGGCCTGGAGGGCTGTGTGTGTGTGTGTGTGTGTGTGTGTGTGTGTGTGTGTGTGTGCACACGCACGCACGCATGCACACTCGAGGGGAAGAAGAGAAAGAAAGAATAGAGGGAATGAGCCCTAGTACCAAGACACCAAGATGACAAAGCAGTGGCAGAAAGAGAGTAAGGCCAGCTCAGAAGCCATGAAGGTTGTTGAGGTGACAAAAAGGGTCTAAAACTTGGCCAGAGATGGGCAAAGATTTAGCAACAGAGGAAGTCAAACTGCACAAACCTTGCCTGTCTCAATCCTTTGTACTTCTCATTTATCTCCATTACAGATAATGCGTGCTCTTGGTTTTAGATACTCCTTATCATTTTAAGAAAGGCTTCATTTATTCCTATGCTTTCTAGTGAATGGGTGCTGTATTTTGCCAAAAGTTTTTTCTGCATCTATTGAGATAATCATGTAATTTTTGTTGTTTTTGTTATTGATATGGTCAATTCTGCTGCTGGTTGTCCTAAGGCTGAACCAGCCCTGCATTCCTATAAATCCCACCTGGTCACAGTTCATAATCTTTATGATATATTATTATAATCTCCTTGCTAGCATTTTGTTTAAAATTTTTTGCATTAATATTGGAAAATTGGTCTAAAATTTTTTTCCTCTATTTTTGCTCTCCTTGGTTTAGGTATCAAAATCCTATTTGCATCTTAGAAGGAATTTGTAGAACTCCTTTACCTATTTTTTTTTCAAATCATTTATATAGTATTGGAATTAATTGTTCTTTAAATGTTTGGTAGAATTTGCTTGTAAATCCATCTGTTCCTGGGGATTTTTTTCTTAAGGAGTTCATTAATGGCTTGTTCAATTTCTTTTACTAAGATAGGGTTAATAAATATTCTATTTCCTTTTCTGTTAATTTAAGCAATTCATATTTTTATAAATATTCATCCTTTTCATTTAGATTGCCAGTTTTATTGGCATATAATCAGGCAAAGTAGCTCCTAATAATTGCTTTAATTTCATCTTCATTGGTGATGCATTCACCCTTTTTGTTTTTTGATACTGGTAATTTAGTTTTCTTCTTGATCAAATGAACTAATGGTTTATCTGTTATATTGTTTCATTTTCATAAAAACAGCTCCTATACAAGTTCAAATTTTTTTTATTTTCAATTTTGTTAATCCCTCTTTAGATTTTCCAGGATTTCTATTTTGATGTTTAATTGGGGATTTTTAATTTGCTTCTCTATGTCTCCCACTCTCCTTTATGCTATATCTGTTTGTGTGTGTGTGTGTGTGTGTGTGTGTGTGTTTTCTTTCTCTATTAAAGTTCAGATCCCCTGAGAGTAGTATCTGTGTTCTATTTATTTTTGTAGACTCTGCACCAAGTGCAAGGTCCTGTTTGAACCAAGTATTTAATAAATGCCAAATGGATGCAGGGTTTGGGGAACCAGTGTCAAGGAACTGTGGCCATTGCCTGGGGCAGAATGTGTAGTCTGCACATACCCCTAGGACCTTGGCTGTAGCCTGAAGGAGCCACCAAGGGCCTAAGATCGCCTTCCCCTCATCTGTTTCCCACTCCCCATAATTCACCAGGAAATTTGGGGGAGGGTAATACCCCCATTGAAGGGCACCACAGCATTCCTGGGGAAAGACAGAAAGCAGGTTTCCAAGCTTCAGGCATGATCACTTGTGTATAAACACGCTAAGGGTCTGAAAGCATGCACACATGTACAGTTAAGAACCTGGAGATATGTGCAAATGTTGTCAGAGACATGTAGGCATGTGTCGGTGAATGTGTCTATGGAGCAGAAAGGAAATCAGCATTTGCGTGCTATGTGCCAGGCACTGTGCTAAGCATCTTACAAATGTTATCTCATCTGAGGCTCACAAGAACCCTGGGGGATGGGTACTTTTACTAGAACCATTTTACAGTGGAGGCAGCTGAGGCAAGTTGAGATTAAGTGACTTTCTCAGGATCACCCAGCTGGTGTCTGGGGCTGGATTTAGCCTAAGGCCATCGTGACTCCAGGCCCAGGATTCTTTCCACTGTGCCTCCATAAGGAACGAGAGCTCATAAGCACATGGACACACACATGCATAGGATACTCACCCAGTGACCTTGGGCAAGTCATTTAACCCCAATTGACCTGCCTTCCCCCTTCCAAAGAAAAAAAAAAGAATTAAAAAAAAAGGAACACTCACCCAGCTTTGTCTCACAGTACTGTCCACTCCAACCTTCATTGCAGAAACAAAACCCAGAACCTGAGATGCCATCATCACATTGGCCATGGTCTGTGCATCGACAAGCTGGGGGAACAGAGGGAGAGAGAGTCAGGGAAGGGGGGTGGACTTGGGAAACATGTTGTTGTCAGAAAACCTTATCTATTACTGTTTAAATCTAATTTTGTGTGACTAGAGATTGTTTGAACCCAGAATGTCATCCTGACTTTAGCAACTCTTCAGGCATGCCAGAGATGGCCACAAGGAATTTCAGGTTCCCCCAGGTCCTGGATCTCTCCAGAACATTTATGCTTTGGGTCCACTCACCCAGGTCTTGTTTTGGGTTCCCCTTGTATTTTGGCTTTGCCCAAGTTTTGTTGAATGTTTGTATTTACTGATACCCATCTCAATCTACCTTACTTTCAAGCTGCCCTCTCTGGCAGTTTGTGTGGAGGTACTCTTGTCTAAATCCTGCATAATGTAAACCTTCCAGAGCCCAGACAAAAGGGAGCCACATCTCCTTTGTAGCGTGCTCTTCTCTACTGAATGACCTAAAAATTTTCTTTCTAAGACTATTTCTGATTTGGGGGATTTGTTCTTGCAAACAACAGACTCTTCAAGGGAACTGAGTGAAAGGAGGATGCAGGTTGGGGAGGGGGCTCACCTTGACAATGAGGGCCAAATGCCCCTGCGGCACAGAGCTCACAGGCCGTCCCATTGAAGCCCTTGTTGCATCTACAGGCCCCTGTCCCTGTCATTCCATCACTGCATACTCCATTGCCATTACATGGGTTTTCTGGCCCCCCTGGGCACACTGCAAGCAAAGAGACATCAGCTCTGGAACCGCAGGGTCCCTGCAGTCCCTTCCAGGATTCCTAAGAAGTTGGGACCCTGAGGAAGTTAATTCGTTTGCCTCAGTTTCCTCATCTGTAAAATAGGCTCCTACCTCCCAAAGTTGTTGTGAGGATAAAGTGAGATGATATTTGTAAAGCACGTTGCACAGGGCCATTGTAGGTGCTATATAGATGTTTGCTATGATGATGGTGGAACTTAAAGACCATTGTACAGACGAGAAGGAGTTTGAAGAGAGGAGCTGTACCCAGGCAGCGAGTGGAAGAACCAGGATTTTAATCCTGATACTGCAAAGCCAGGGATCTTTTCACTCTCACCACCAGCTTAGGATAGGAACATTCTTCCCAAAAAATGGAGCAGGGCAGAATGTAGATATGGAGGTGGAAAGACTTCAGGACGAGTGGGCCTCACGTTCAGAGAGTATGAGGAGGAAGATGATTCTGGATGGGACCCAGGATTCCTCCCACTCCAGATTTTGTCTGACCCTAACCCCGAATCATCTGACCTTTACCCTGAGCCTCAGATAGTGCCAAGAAACACACTCAGGCCAGCTAGAAACCCAGATTTCACAGGCCCAGGACAAGAACATGGAAGGGGCTGCAAGAGGCAGTGACTGAGGAGAGCAATGGGGAGCCCAGGGCATTCCTTTCTCCCTGGCACCTTTTCTGGGAGGCCTCCACTGGCCCTGACCCCCACTGTCTCCCCTCGCTAAGATGTTTTCTCCCCTCCATGTCCAACTGAGATTCTCAGTTGTCCTTGGTCACTTATTGTAGAGAGCTCTACCTCTTCCTCTAGCACACACACACACACTCTCTCTCTCTCTCTCTCTCTCTCTCTCTCTCTCTCTCTCTCTCTCTCTGTATCGCTCTGCCTCTTTGTCTCTGTCTCTCTATCTCTCTCTGTCTCTATGTCTCTGTCTCTGTCTCTCTGTCTTGCTGTTTCTGTGTGTGTGTGTGTGTGTGTGTGTGTGTGTGTGCGCGCGTGTGTGTGTCTATCTGTCTGTCTCTCTCTCTCTCTCTCTAGCTAGACACTGATTTAGGGTTTGGGAAGGAGTCCAGGGAAGGTCTGAGCTTGAGGAGCTGAAGATGTCAGGGCAGAGGAAAATCAAGAAGGGTGGGGTGGAGGCCTCTGACCTTGGCAGTCAATGCCATAGTGTCCCCGGCAACAAGCTGGTTTCCAGGTGCCCGTAAAGCAGCGTCGGCGGCAGCCGGGTTTCTGAGACAATCGGGAGGATAAAAACGGATCGTAGGGGGTGTATCTCAGAAAGAAAGGTCTCCTCAAAGGGCTGTCCCTCAAGCAGAACTCGATGTCACCCTAGGAACCAGCCAGGAAAGAGTCACACCAGGGTAGCTGGAGGAGGAGTGTGGTAGAGGGATTGGGTCTGCTCTCGAGACTCTCCAATCCACCATGCCACACGTCCTGGACATCAACCAATCCCCTCCCCCCACCACGTACACCTCTTTCTCACCTCATCCTTGTAGCCCATGGGGCAAGGGGGCAGCATGACACATGAACCACAGTACTGTCTGAACGTCTAAAGAAGAGAGATGGGCACATCCTCTCAGTGACCCCTTCCCAGCTTCCTGTTCCCCACCTCCACCCTACGCACCAATTTGCCCCAACCCTTTAGGCACCCTTGTGTACTTGTGGGATTATAAGAACTTAGAGGGACCTTGGAGATCATCTAGCCTGACTCTCTCATTTAACAAAGAGGGAAACTGAGGTTCAGAGATGTTAGGTCACAAAGATAACAAGCAATAGAACCAGGATCTAGATGCAGGGCTTCGGAATACAAATTCAGGGCTCTTTTCACTACACTCTCCCCTGAGAAGGAACCTGTGAGGGATAGAGCTGAAATCCCCACAAACCAAAAGACCTCAGCTCAGTCTCCTGTGTGCACCTTTGGCATCCCTCTCCTTGCAACCACTCCCGATCCCCTCTTTTGCTTCTGCTGATCTGAGTGAGCCTGGGCCATCTCAATAACCTCACCACCCCCAGCCTGCCCCAGTCTCCTTCATGCCTCACCGCCACCCCCCCATGTTCTTTCTGGACATTTCTTCTCTGGCTCTTTCCAGGCTCTAGCCTCAGGGAAAGAGGCTATTTATAGGGGAAAATAAAAATTTACAACACACCTACAGGCCCCAGAAAGCAGATGGTCAGAGGTAACCAGCTCTAAGCTTCCTCCTCGGATCCCGAGCTCCATCCTCAAGGACCTCGCCTGGCCTGACCCCCCCACCCCCATTTCTGACCCTGATAGGAGTCACTTTTGCTTCTTCTCTGTTCCCTCCAAGTCTCAAAGAACACCTCCTTCCTGACACAAACCCATCCCATCTTACTGTTCTCACACACACTTACATTGGGGATAACACTGGATTTATAATCAGGGAATCTGGATTCAAATCCTAGCCTTCCTACTTATTACCTATGTGACTTCAGGAAGGTCCCTTCTTGGACTGCATCTGTAAGATGACTAGTTGATCTCAAAGATCCCTCCTGGCTTGAAATCTGATATTCCTCCATATACCAACAGGGATCCCTCCAGCAGATCCTCTCCCAAATCACCATAAACATCACGCCCTCCCCGAACCCTGCCTCCGACCCCCTGATCAGCTCCTGGCTCTTCTGACCGACAACTGTTCCTTGACGTAGTGGTCACAGCGGGACCCCAGCCCTGCTGGCTCTAGGAGCTGGTCGATGCCATAGGCAATGCCCCCCAGGAACTCCATGTGTCGCTGCACAATCCGAGCTTCCCCTTCGCCAAGCAAGAGGTCACCCTGGAGCAGGGAAGGATGGGATGGAAATGTGCCCACTTCACCTAATTGATGCTTTCTCCCCTCCATATCCAAATCGTGCCCACCTTCAAAGGTCCTCTGAAAAACTCTTATGCCCACAACTCCCTAAATGTTCCTAAGAGTTTGGTGGGGAGCTTTTTGAATAATGGACTATGTTTCAATGCTATTCAAAAGACCATAATAATTCCTCTAAAAATTATATTAGAGGTATCTGCTGCAAAATGATAGATTCATTCCACCTCCACCAGGAAGCCTTCTTTGTCCTCCCCCAGCCTTCAGGGATCCCTCCCTCCAAACTTCCTATTTACCTACTCTACCACACTCCAATTTGGCACTCCATCTTATCCAGTCCTTTCTAATTCCTAGGTGGAAATCCCACTTCCTCCAGACTGTAAGCTCCCTGGTCTTTCCCTTTGGTTTCCCTTTGTTTTTTTCTTTTGGGTTCAGTCTTTCCTTGCCCCACTGCTGCTGAGGAGGCAGGAGGGTCTAAGGATACTGCTGAAGACAGCGGACCCTGTGATTTCTGGGGCATGCTGGCTAGGTTCTGTCCCCATCCCATTCTAGCTTCTTGACTTACTGGCAGAGTCTTGCTACAAGAGAAGGAGATGGGGGAGCCATGCATTGTCCTGAGTTCACCCAGGTTGGGCATGTCAGAGGCCAGAACCTGAGGGAGGACAGAGGAGAAAATTCAGTAAAGCCACAAGGGATGTAGGATAGAAACCTGAAGGGAGATGGCCCTAGACATTCCAGCCCATGGCACAGACAGATTCCTGAGGATGCCATTTTAGAACACTGACAAATCCTATGGGATCTCCAAGAGTAAGGTTTTGCTACGGCTTAAGGAAGAAAGGAGGTAGCCAGCACTGCCCATTCTCACCTTGACATTGCGGATCACATGGCCCCTCAAGAGGGCTGCCAACTTCTCCCGATGGTCCTCATGGTAGAGCCAGGCCTGGCGCTCAGGGGAGAGGGCTTTCAAGGCTTCATCCGTGGGCCACAGAACAGTGAAGGGCTGGTGAGTCTTATCATGGAACATTGGAAGCACCTTGGCTGTCTGCAAAAGGCCCTAACCCTAGTCAGAATGGGAAGGACAAGGCTATGACCCCAGACCCAGACACCCACTAAACCCAGCTGCCAAGGACAGATATAAAGAGAAAGTTCTGAACAATGGGGAGATGACCCAAGGAGGCCCAGGACCCTCCCTTGCCCTGGAGCATGATGACCAGAGGGAAGTGGGTTGGGCAGCATCAGCTGGGAGTGGGGAGAAGGTGGGAAGCATGGGATTTTGGAGGCCCAGGAAGGCAAACTCTCTTGGCTCAGGCTTGGACCCCTCAATCCCCCACAAGCACATCTGGCTCAAACAAACATACACACACACATGCACACACACACACACATACACACACACACACACACACACACGAGTCCTGTTAGAATGTCCACTCCTCCTTCAGGGCAGGGCCTGTCTCATGCCTCAAGAGTTTAGCACAGTGGCCAGCACATAATAGATGCTTCATCAATGCTTGAGTGACCGAGACACAGAGAGACCTACATGTGCATACACACACCCAGGTATACTGTGGACATTCTTAGACATGCAGACTGACACACGAAGGCTTATCTGCACACACATGCAGACACCTGGTTCAGAACAGACAGACATGAGCTCACACAGACAATTACCATCAGAAGTTTGCTAAAGATGGTGTAGCCCCAGCTCTCAGCTGCTTCTGTGATATTTTGCTGGAAATGAATGGAGCCCCCAAAGTCATGAAAAAAGAAACCACAAAAATGAGTAAAACAACAAGTGTTCATGTTTCTATAGACCTCTGCAAGGTACAAAACACAGACACTGCGGGGAGGCAGGCTAGAGGCTACAAGTTCTAATGTCCCTATTGCTGTTGTTTGTCTTTCCTTCTTGAAGAGACCATGACATCAGGGAGGTGATGTCATGACTTGCAGGTGAAGTGGACTTAAGTGAGGTAGGGCTGTGCAAAGTCACCAACCTCACTTTCTCCTCCAGAGCCATTTGGGTCCAGTGGCAAGATATAGATCAGAACAACTGGAGATGGCCCTGGATGCAGATGGCCTTTTTAAGCTAAGGTCTTTCCCAGGTCTCATTTTGACTACGGCAACATCCATTCTTTTTTCCCAGAGGAGGAAAGAGGCCAAGATGGGAAGAAACTCATTGGTCCATAAGTAGAAGATGGAGCAGTTGAAGCTACTTCTAGTTGCTTCTAGGTCTGAGCTTTCCCCAGAACTGCGCCCCACCTCCCACCTTCATTGCCTCTGGCTCTCTTATCCACCCTCCCCAGGTATCCCTCCATACCTTGGGAGGCAGTGAAGAGGTGTTGGTCCAGTGTACAACCTCTGGGGGCAGTAGCAGTTTGTCAATGAAATGGAGGACACCATTCATCCCAAGCTGGTCTTCAGCCACCACCTGGGCATACTCATTGATATAGATGCGTCCCTGCAAGGGGCAAGACAGACACAGTGCTGGTGGTTTTAGACTTACCCTCCATGGGGGGTGGAGCCAAGATGGCGGCTGGAAAGCAGGGACTGGCATGAGCTCCCCGCCAAGTCCCTCCAAAAACCTATAAAAAAATGGCTCTGAGCTAATTCTAGAGCTGCAGGACACACAAAATAGCAGAGAGAAGCAGGTCTCCAGCCCAGGACAGCCTGGATGGTCTCTGGGTAAGGTCTTTCGCATATGGAGCTGGGAGTGGAGCAGAGTGGAGCAGAGCCTAGCATGGGCGGCGTGGACCAGCCAGACCAGGAGTCGGGCGGAGCATATTGTGGAAGGGTTCTCAACCCACAGACACCAAAGACAACAGAGAAGAACTGCAGAGCCCACAAAGTGGCGGGGGGAAGCAAGGCTCTAGCCCAGGACAGCCTGGATGGTCTCTGGGTAAGGTCTATCCCGCACGGAGCTGGGAGCAGAGGGGAGCGGAGCCCAGCATGGGCAGCGTGGACCGACCAGACCAGGAGCTGGGCGGAGTGTGCCCTAGCGCCCTGAATCAGTGAACTGTGGCAGTTACCAGACTTCTCAACTCACAAACACTAAGGACAACAGAGTAGGTTAGTGGGAGAAGCTGCTGGGGACTGGGATAGAGTTTGCAGTTTGGCCACCACCCCGGGGGCAGCAGAGGTGGGGCAGCTACAGAACTACAGCTGCAGTTGCTTCTGGCCCCAGGCCCACCTGGTGGGAGGAATTAGGTGGCAGATCAGAGCAGGAGTG
>JAQQSZ010006874.1:0-13472 GCA_028646595.1 Phalanger gymnotis
AAACACTTTTCCAAATCCTTAGGATCTCTTCTCTGTAGCCTTGGTTCCCAGTTTTCACAGGGTCCAGCTCTTTTAGCCAATTCCTTTGCTAGGGAGGAATAAAATGGGTCCTCCTACCTTGTGACATTCATCTCTTCCTCTAAAGTTCTTCTGCTTCTAAATAGAGATCTTATACCTAGCGATCCCATCAATTTGATCGCCAAATGTAGTAGGAAGGCTGAATTTATAATCTCACATATAATCATGTACATGTTTGAATGGCTTGAAATCGCAAGGTATGAGAGATTCTCTAAGTAGAAAACAACAAAAAATTTATTTAGGCCCCACCGCAGTTTATCTATGAACCAGCCTCCCTATTCTGACATCTTGACAAAAAGACTCCAGGCCCAGAAAGCCCGCCTCACAAGAGTAACCAGGAGGCCACAGAAAAACAAGATAGTATTTAGCCAAATCATTTTTACTTGCCTCAAGTCGTTGCTCGCACTCCTGGGTCTACACATGGTCAGCTCTGCTTCCGCAGCTTCCTGCCTCCGCTGTAGTTGTCTCTTGGCTCGCCTTTTCTCACAGCTTAACCTCTGGCGTTGTCAAGCCCCGCCTCAATGACCAGAGACCATTGGTTCCCAAATTTGCCCCTCTTAAGTCATTAATCTATACCCACACAGGTTTCACCCCTGATAGGGCTTTGGGCCTGGGGCTTAGCACTTAACAGCTGAAAGTACTTCCACTCAAAAAAAAGAAAAGCCTTGCTATGGAGAAAATTTTGCTTAACAACACAGGGTATAAAACACATGTGTATATATACATGCATATTATCACATGTATGTGATAGATATAGATATGTAAATATATACATATGTGTGTTCACATATATAATATGTATGATATATAATTTATATATTATTTGTGTATGTCACATATAACAAAGCATGTTCCTAGGTATGTGCAATATACATACTTAAATAATTATTTCACAGCATTCCAAAATTCTCATATTTACTATAGATTGTATATTTTGATGTTGAAGCTAAAACAAGTCAAGGTACAAACTCAGTGTAAAGTTCAAAGTTTAGATTTCTATTCACATTCCTTGGATTTTGTATTTAAATACCTCTTCTACCTTGTTCATATTACAACAATGCTTTTCATTAGCAATCTAGTTTGGATGACAAATCACTTCAAGATGAGAAAAATGACTGTGCATGTATTATGTCTTAAAATACATATATGTATATATGTGTGTGTGTATATGTGTGTAGTTTTAGGCAGTATTATATTTGGGGACATTACATCTATCTATCAATCTGTCTATCTATTTGCTTTTTCTCCTCTGCTCTAGAATGAATTCTTTCAAAATTTTCAATGATGCTAAATTTGAAAAATCCATTTGAGTAACACCACACATTTTGACAGAGTAGGGCTCCTTTTTTCCCCCTCTGCATTTTTTACCAATAATATTTTTTTAATTAAGATTTTTTTATTTTTAGTTTACAACACTCAGTTCCACATGATTTTGAGCTCTCGATTTTCTTTCCCTCTCTCCCTCCCTCCCCACAATGGCATAGAATCTGATCTTTCTTCTACATGTAACTTTGCATTGAACATAGTTACACAGTAGTCAAGTTGTAAAGAAGAATTACGACCAACGGAATGAATCGTGAGAAAGAAGTAACAAAACCAAAAAAAAAAGAGAAAAAAAAACTAAGAGAAAAAAAAGAGAGAGCAGTTTGCCTCAGTCTGTATTCAGACAGACTCTTTCTCTGGATGTAGATAGCTCTCTCTGGAATGAGTCCTTTCACATTGTGTTTGAACCTCGTACTGCTGAGAAGGGCAAAGTCTATCAAAGTTAGTCATCATGGGATCCATACATCTGTGGTTGTGTATAATGTTCTCCTAGTTCTGCTCCACTCACACAGCATTATGTCATGTAGATATTTCCTGGTTATTATGAAGTCCATATCTTCCCCATTTCTCTGAGCAAAATAGTATTCCATTAGATTCATATACCACAACTTGTTCAGCAGTTCCCCAAGTGATGGGCATCCCCTGGATTTCAAACTCTTTGTGACTACAAAAAGAGCTGCTATAAATATTTTTGTATATATGGGTCCTTTTCCCAGTTGTGGGTTCTCTTTGTGATACAACCCTAGACATGATATTGCTGGGTCAAAGGGTATGAACTTTTATGTAGCCATTTAGGCATAGTTCCAAATTGCTCTCCAGAGCGGCTGGATCAGTTCACAACTCCATCAGCAATGTAACAATGTTCCACTTTTCCCATATCCTCTCCAGCATTTATCATTTTCCTGTTTTGTCAAGTTAGCCAATCTGACAGGAGAGATGTGGTACCTAATAGTTGTTTTGATTTGTATTTCTCTAATCAGTAGTGATTTAGACCATTTTTTCATATGCCTATAGATATCTTTAATTTCATCCTCTGAAAACTGCCTGTTCATATCCTTTGACCATTTCTCAATTGGGGAATGAATTGTTTTTCTATAGATTTCACTCAGTTTTCTGTATAATTTAGAAATGAGACCTTTTTCAGAGACAGTAGTTGTAAAGATTTTCTCCCAATTTTCTGCTTCTTCCTTAATATTTGTTGCATTGACTTTTTTATACAAATAACTTTTCAATTTAATGTAATCAAAATTATTCATTTCGCATTTTGTAATGTTCTCTGTCTCTTGTTGTGTCATGAACTCTTTGCTTTCCTGTAAATCTGATGGGTAAACTATTCCTTGCTTTCCCAAATTGCTTATAGCATCAGTCTTTATTCCTAAATCATGAACCCATTTTGACTTTATTTTGGTATATGGTGCAAGTCATTTGTGTATGCCCACTTTCTGCCCTATCATTTTACAATTTTTCCAGTACATTTGTGAAATAGTGAATTCCAAGCACAGAAGCTGACCTCTTTGGGTTTATCAAAGAGTAGATTGCTACAGTCATTGACAACTGCATCTTGTGTACCTAACCTATTCCACAGATCCACTCCTCTGTTCCTTAGACAGTACCAGGTAGTTTTGATGACTGCTGCCTTATAGTACAGTTTGAAATCTGTATGACTAGGCCACTTTCCCTAGCATTTCTTACCATCACTTCCCTAGATATTCTACACCACTTGCTCTTCCAGATGAATTTTGTTATTATTTTATTCAGCCCTGTAAAATAATTTTTGGTAGTTAGATTGGTATGGCACTGAATAAAAAAAATAAGTAAAACTGTCATTTTTATTATATTAGTTTGGCCTAACCATGAGCAACAGATACTTTTTCAATTTTTATATCTGGCTTTGTGTGAAAAGTCTTTCGTAATTAAGTTCATATAGGCCCTGGGTTTGTCTTGGTAGAAAAACTCCTAAATAATTTATAGTAACTTTGAATGGAATTTTTCTTTCTATCTCTTGCTGTTGGGTTTTGTTAGTAATGTATAGGAATCCTGAGGATTTATGTGGATTTACTTTTTATTCTACAGCTTTGCTAAAGTCATTTATCATTTCAAGCAGTTTCTTACTTGATTCTCTAGGATTCTCTAAGTAAATCATGATATAATCTGCAAAAAGTGATAATTTAGTTTCTTCTTTGCCTATTCTAATTCCCTCAATTTCTTTTTCTTCTTTTATTGGTATAGCTAACATTTCTAGCACCAAATTGAATAATAGGGGTGATAATGGACAACCTTGTTTCACTCCTGATCTTATTGAGAATGCATCTAGCTTATCCCGATTACAAATAATGCTTGTTGATGGTTTCAGATAGATGCTATTTATAATTTTAAGGAAGGATCCATTTATTCCTATGCTTTCTAGTGTTTTTAATAGGAATGGGTGTTGTATTTTGTTAAAGGTTTTTCTTTGTCTATTGAGATGATCATATGGTTTCTGCTAGTTTTGTTGTTGATTTAATCATCTATGCTGATAGTTTTCCTAATATGGTACCAGCCTTGAAATCCTGGAATAAATCCTACCTGGCTGTAGCATATTATTCTGGTGATAAGTTGCTGCAATCTTTTTGCTAATATTTTATTTAAATTTTTTTGCATCAATATTTGTTAGGGAAATTTTCTTTCTCTGTTTTGACTCTTCCCGGTTTGGGTATTAGTACCATATTTGTGTCGTAAAAAGAATTTGGTAGAACTCCACCTATTTTCCAAAATAGTCTATAAAGTATGGGAATGAATTGTTCTGTAACTATTTGATAAAATTCACATTTAAAACCATCTGGTCCAGAAGATTTTTTCCTAGGGAGTACACTGATTGCTTTCTCAATTTCTTTTTCTGAGATGTAGTATTTTCCTTCCTCTTCTGTTAACCTGGGCAAATTATATTTTTATAGATATCCATCTATATCACTAAGGTTGTCAAATTTGTGGGCATACGATTGGGCATAATAATTTCTAATTGTTGTTTTAACTTCCTCTTCATTGGAGATGAAGATTTTTGGATTTATTTATTAATTTAACATTTTTCTTGATTTCAATTTTATTAATCTCTCCTTTGATTTTCAGTTTTCTAATTTGATGTTTAATTGGGGATTTTCAGTTTGTTCTTTGTCTAGCTTTTTCAGTTGCATTCCCAATTCACTGATTTCCTTTATCTCTGTTTTATTCACATAAGCATTTAGCGATTTCCTGTTAGAACTGCTTTTGCTGCGTCCTGTAATTTTGGTAAGTTGTCTCATTATTATCAATCTCTTGAATGAAGTTATTAATTGTTTCTATGATTTGTTCTTTGGCTCACTCAATCTTTAGTATTAGATTATTTAGTTTCCAATTAATTTTTAGCTTACATTTCCATGATTCTTTCTTACAAATAATTTTTTCTTGCAGCATGATCTGAAAAGGTGCTTTTACTTCTGCCTTTCTGCACTGGACTGTGACATTTTTATGCCCTAGTAAATGATCATTTTTTTGTGTCTGCCATGTACCACTGAGAAAACAAAATAGTCCTTTATATCCTCATTCAATTTTCTCTAGAGGTCCATCATATCTGCCTTTTCTTCAATTCTATTCACCCCCTAACTTCTTTCTTGTTTATTTTTAGGTTAGATTTATCAAGGTTAGAGAGGCAGAGGTTGAGGTCTCCTGTTATTATAGTTTTACTTTCTATTTCTTTCTGTAATTCCTTTAACCTCTCTTCTAAGAATCTGCATGCTATACCACTTGGTGCATATATGTTAAATAACAATATTCCTTCATTGTTTATGGGGCCTTTTAGCAGGATGTAGTGCCCTTCCTTATCTCTTTTAATTAGATCTATCTTTACTTTTGCTTTGTCTGAGATTAGGATTGCTACTCCTGTTTTTTTTTTTTGTTGTTTTTGTTTTTGTTTTACTTTAGCTGAAGCACAATATATTTTACTCTAGCCTTTTACCTTTATCCAATGTGTATTCCCCTGTTTCAAATGTGTTTCTTGTAAAAACATATTGTAGCTTTATGGTTTTTAATCCATTCTGCTACCCACTTCTATTTTATGGGAGAGTTCATCCCATTCACATTCACAGTTATGATTACTATCTGTGTCTTTTTCTCCATCCTATTTCCCTCTTGTTTGTGCTTTTATTTCTCCCTTTTCCCTTCCATTCCTCAACATAGTTTTGCTTTTGACCATTGCCTTCCTCAGTATACCCTCCCTCTTGATTCCCCTCCCTTATCTTACCATTTTCCCCTAGCTATTTATTCCCTCCCTTCTGACCACTCCCCTCCATTTTTCACCTTTCCCCTCCTACTGCCTGTAGGAGAAGTGAGATTTCTATACTTATTAGGATATGTCCTTCTCTTCTTGAACCAAATCCAATGAGAGTAAAGTTCAAATGCTGCTCTTCTCCCTCCCTTCTTTCCCTCTACTACAATATGTTTTTTTTACCTCTTTATGTGATACAATTCACCCCTTTCTACTACCTCCTTACTGCTTCTCCCAGAACCACTTCTTTATATCTCTATAATTATATTTTTTTATCATTACATAGGTTATTTTATACTGGCATCCGCAGTCCATGAAATCCCTTTCAATTATCATAATAAGTACACTATTCTCAAGATTGACATATATGCCAAACATATATAAAACAAAATAATCCTATATAAAGATGTAATTAATTAGCCTTATTGATTAAGTAGTTTTTTTTTTTCCCTCAGTTGCTTTTTTATGTCTCTCTTGAGTTTTGTATTTGGAGATCAAATTTTCCATTGGGCTCTGGCCTTTTCATCAGGGAGATCTGGTATTCCCTTATTTCATTGAATGTCCATCTCCTTGCCTGGAAAGTGATGCTCGTTTAACTGGATTGTTGATCCTTGGTTGTAGTCCAAGCTCCTTTGCCTTTCACAATATCATATTTCAATTTCCCCTGTTATTTAATGTATAACCTGAGAGATCCTGTGTGATCTTGACTATAGTTCTGTGATATTTGAATTGTTTCTTTCTAGCCACTTTCAGTATTTTTTCCTTGCCCTGGTAGTTCTGGAATTCGGCTCTAATATTCCTTGGAGTTTTCAATTTGGGATCTTTTTCAGGGGTCGATCGATGGATTCTTTCGATGACCATTTTACCCTCTGATTCTAGGGCCTCTGAGTAATTTTACTTAAGGATTTCATGGAAGATACTGTCCAGGTTCCTTTTTTCCATTATAGCTTTCAGGTAGACCAGTAATTCTTAGATTGTCTCTCTTGGATCTATCAGATATTTCATGTTTTCTCATTTTTTTTCATTCTTTAGATTTTGTTTGACTGATTCTTGGTGTCTCATAGAGTCATTAGCTTCTACTTGCCTAATTCTGATTTTTAATGTTTTGTTCCTTTATCTTCTATATCTCCTTTTCCATTTGCTTGATTTTACTTTTTAACAAGACCTTTTTTCCACTTATATTCTGATTTTCCTTAAACATTTCCCCAATTTTACCTTTTAAATATTTGTTTTCCTCAATGAATTTTTTTTTCTATTTTTCCATTTTTTCTTTTACCTCCCTAATTTGTTTTTAAAGCACTCCTTGAGTTCTTCTATGAATCCTTTTTGGTCTGGAGACCAGTTCACTTACACTTTTGAGGTTTCAGTTGTGGGTGTAGTGTCCATGCTGTCCTCTTCTGAATTTGAATTTTGACCTTCTCTGTCTATATAATATGAATCAATCATCTTTGGCCTCTTAGCATGTTTTCTCATGGTGTAATTTTTTTTTTCCTCCTGGCTTCTAAATTGGATCTCTGCTTTTGAGGCTCTGTTGCCTCTGCAAATTTTCTTGAATTGGAATCTGTGGGTATGCTCATTGGCTTAATGTTGTATGGCCTCTGATTTTGTATGGTGTGAGAGATGGGTCGTCTGGCTGCTGGCGAGTGTCCTCTTCCTCAAGACTGTTCTACAGAATGTGTGGTCTCACCTCTCATCTGTGCTGGTATCTGCCATTTCCCCTGTCTGTGCAAAGCCATGTCTTGGGCCATAACATTGATGTTAGTTGGCTCCACCCCTTGGAATTCAATTACTCTATTCTGCTGAGGTGAGGACTGCGGGGACACCTCTCTTCCTACTCTCCTTCTGCTTCGCCTTCTAGTCTCCTTCTGCCACCACAGGAAGGGCCCTCTCCCCCAATTCTCTCACTACTGAAGCCGCCCTTCCGGCTCCTCTGTTTCTCCTGAGATATTATTCTATGGGTTTATTCAATGGAGGGATAAGAGCCATTTTACCTGTGCATCATGGCTCTTGGAGGCTCAAGAAGGTGCCTTTCAAGCCTTTAGACTGTTCATAGGAGGCCTCCAGGCTAGCTGCTCCCATGGCCACTGGTTCTGTGCCCTTACAGACTCACATCCCGGGCTGAGAGGACTGGGGTTTGATCACAGCCATAGCTGGTACTTCCACCTTGGGCCTGTTCCTGCTCCAGTGTTTCACTCACCCAGCGCTCTTCCAGACCTACATGCTAGCTGGATTCCTCCGCTATTGCCCGTGGGTTTGGTGTGGTGCCATTCTGCGTGCCTGTGCTCCTACCCCTCTCAGTCTTCTAGTGGCTTCTAACTCTTTCAAATCTGCACAGATTAACTTTTTAGATGTATCTAACAGAATTTGTGAGAGAGCTCCAGTAGTTCCTTTCTTTTACAGCACCATCTTGGTTCTGCCCCCAGAACAGGGCTCCTTTGCTTTGCATAAATATTACTGGGCTGCCAATCCATCAGATTTCTGAGCAAAAATGCATTGACCTAGGAAACCAAAGTATTTTCTTTTCTATACCTTTAGCCTGAGAAGGATAAAAAGCAGTTAGAAGATAGCAGGATACATTCAAAATAGAGGTAGGTAGGTGGTACAATGTATAGAGTGCCAGGTTTGTAGTCAAGAAGATTCCTCTTCCTGAGTTTATATCTGTCCTCAGACACTTAACTAGGCATGTGATTCTGGACAATTTACTTAACCCTGCATGTCTCAATTTTCTAATGTGTAAAATGAGCTGGAGGAGGAAATGGCAAACCACTCTACTGTCTTTGCAAAGGAAACTCCAATACGGATTGCCAAGAGTAAAAAATGACTGAAAAAAAATTACTCAACAACAACAAAATTCTGACTCATCTTTGACTTTCTGGAGGCATCCTACAGAGAGACAGTTTTAGTAACTAGAGAGGTATAAAGTACCTTCCCAATTGATTTTATGAGTGAGCTTCCATGATGGATATTGAAATGACTAGCAAGAAAGCAGTCATTGCCCAATTGTAGCTATTAACAGTCATAAAGAGCAAACATTTTTTTTTTCTCTCACATTTCACATTTAGTAAGAATTCCACTTTTGAGTAGTTGAAAGTAAAATACCTGTGGGAAAGCTCAACTTAAAAATATCCTAGAGTCCATTAGCCTCATTATAATGTAAATGAACTTATTCTCAAGAAGTACACAAAGAAAAAAATAATGGATGAATATGGTGAGTTTTTCCCTAACTTTAATCAGTAGATATTGATGTGGGAAGAGCTTATCTAAGTCTGTATTTTGGATCAATAATTGAATCCTTCATTCATAAAATGGATGATGATGATTTTTCACATGATGCTATAATAAAACAGATACTCAGAGAAGTTAAACGACTTTCTTGAAATAATATATGGCATAACTGCTAATCAGTGATGAAAATCTATTGTAGATGTTGCTCTAAGTGACAAAATCAGAGAATCTTGGAATTTAAATTGGTACCTAGACAATAGTCCCTTCTATACAGTCCCAAACAAGTGGTCATCTAGCATTTGCCTGATGATTTTCATTGTGTTGGAGCCTAATATCTCCCTAACCAACACATTTCACCTTTAAATAACTAATTATTAAAAGATTTTTCTTTTCACAAAACCTAAACTTCCTTAATGCAGCTTCCCTTATCCCCTCCTCAACTATATCCCACTCATGTTTCATACCAACACTATTCAATCTTTCCACTGTGCCTTTTCAAATGCCTGGAAATCATGAAGAATTATTTCTTTGCCTGAGACTATTTTGTCTCAAAATCCTTCCATCTTACCAGCACCAAGATCTGATTGCCCAGCCCAATTGTGATATTGCATATTGCATCTTATGTACTATGAGCTGTGTCCTGTCTCATGATTCCTATATCACTGGACCAAGAAAGAGTATCTTTACTTACTATTTTCAATTCCAAATTCTCCTTTTGCTCCTATATCTCCATTATTTTCTGCCTTTCAGTAACACTCAATCAAAATTTCCCATACAATCTGAATTATGTTGGCTGTAGCTTACTGCTTCCCGAAGCATTCTTCATTTTTTTTCTTTAAATGAGTTTAACACTTGCTTACCATCTTTGTTTTATTTTTTCTTCTCTATACCTTTTATCTTTATACTAAAAGTATATTACATCTATGTAGATGCTTCCTTAATTTCCATGCCTTCCAAGATCCTAAGTCTCTTCAAATCACGTTTTCACTCTTTCATTATATATGTTATGCAAGGATAGGTAACATACCAGAACTCATAATTACATGCAATTTTTCAACTCTCTAATTCCTAACTCTAACGTTCCCCTATGTGAGCATAGCCTACTATCATTCCACCTTTCTTATGATTCTCCTCTCCTAAGTATGTGATTTGCTCTCATTTATATAACCATTTCCCCTAACTCCTCAATACTTTCTTAGGGCCTTAGTCCTGATCACATTTCCCTCCTTTCCCACTCTAATTTCAATTTCATTGTTATTTCAACTCAACATGATAGCTTTTCTTGGAGGCCATGGACCTTCTTATTATCTCTGATCATCACTTTTTGAAACTCAAGCAGTGTTGCTTTCATCATCCATCTCCTCAGCTCCTACACGAGAATTGCTGAACATAGGCAGTATTCCTCAAGGCCTCTGGTAATAGCAGCATCGGCTCTTGGGTCTATCAACCCACTGACTGAGTGTTTGAAAGTCACTTATTTAAACTCTGAAGAGCCAAGATGGCTGAGTAAGCTACAATTCACTCTTACCCTCCTTTACAAATTTTGAAAAATCCAGATAATATTTTGCCAAGAAAAATTCTGGAAGAGTGGAGCCAGCAGAAAGATGAGGTACAGCAGTCTTTTACCTTGGGAGGCTAGAGGTATTAATGGGAAAGGCCACTCTTGCTGTGGCTGAAGGAGACCAGCACAGGATGGGATGCATCCCAGTAAGCCAGAAGCAAACCCCATCTCAGTGGAACAGGGGGGGATCCTAGCCCCAAGGTGGAGGAGCAGGCAAGCACCAACACAAGGCACACACGATCCACCACCACCAGCTCCAGTGCAGCACCAGTTAAATTTCCAGACCACTACAACATCCAGCTGTCAGCATCTAAGGCCCCAGAACAGGAAACCAGTAACCAGAACCCTAACCCCTGCACAAGAAGGCTGGGACGCTGCCTCCTGGTCCAAAGAAGCTGAGATCAAATTTAAAAGCCATAAAAAAGACAAACAACATGAGCAAGAAGAATCAAAGAAAAACAATGACCATCAAGAAATATCTTAGTGACAGGAAAAACAAAGCATAAATTCAGGAGAGGACAACTAGGTCAATACATGCAAATCTGAAACTTCAATGTGGACTAGCCTGAAGCCCAAAAAACCTTCTTGGAAGAGTTTAAGAAGAGTTTTAAAAGTCAAATAAGAGAGGTAGAAGAAAAATTGAACAATTCCTTTAAAATACAATTGATAAAATGAAAAAGAAAATACACTGAAAAGTTGCTGAACATAACTGCAGGAAGTATCATAAATTGCTGACTGTATACATTGAAACATTGCGATCATTTTACAATTCTTTAATCAATCAATTTTCCAATTTCTCACAGTGACTTTTCCAAACCTTTTTATGCCTCTTCAAAACTCCCCTTTCTCCCCCTCTCACCCATTATTTCACTTAAGAACTTTGCCTCATTTTTCAATTTAAAAAATATTCATTTACTAAAAGTTGCCTTTTCTCTCCTCATCTCCTATCATTCAGATGTCTTCCACCATGTATCATCTTTCACCTGTCACATATCAGGAAGTAGCTCTTCCACTTGCCGAGGCAAATTCATCTGTGTGCATAGTTAATCTACTTCCAACCTGTCTTTTCTAAAAGGTGAGAGCCTCTTTGATTCCCATTATCTCACTTATCTGAAATCATTCCCTATCTATTGGATATTTCCCTATTGCCTATAAACAATCCTATCCCCAATTTTTTTTTTAAATTCCACTTAATATGTTTATCCATGCTATATGCTATCCTTTCTCTTTCTTTCTGTTTTGGTTATACTTGTGGAGTAAGCCTGCTACAATCTTGGCTTTCACTTCCCTTCCTCCCTTCTCTTAACTTTTTACAATATTCTTTCTAAATTCATCATGCAATAGAAATTGGTCTTTCCAAAGTTGATAATCTTTTAATCAAGAAATCTAATGGACTTTTCCTGATACTAATCTTTCTTGATCTCTATGCAGTCTTTGACACTTTTAATCACTCTCTTCTACTAGATGTTGTTTATTTTTAAATTTGAAGTTTTCATGATACTACTCTCTTAGGTTGGCAAATTTTTTTTCTTTCTCCAGGCTAGATTTTCATCCAGATCATGCCTCTATCTCTGTTTTGTACTTTGCCCTCTTCTCTTTATCTTCTGCAATATTTCACTGTAATATTTCATTAATTCCCATTAATTCAATTATCTTCTTCAAGTTAATGATTCTTACATTTACTTAACTAGATATATTCTCTCTTCTAATCACAGTACTCTGCATTCTCATAAACATCTTAAACTCAATATGTTGAAAACTGATTTTATCTTTTCCCCCAAATCTTCCTTCTCCTAACTTCCTTATTCCTATTAAGGGCATAATCATCTTCCCAGTTATACAGACTCACAATACAGGAGTCATCTTCAACTGTTTACTCTCTTCGACCCTCCATATCCAATAGTTTGCAAAGTCTTAATTCTACTTTCATAGCATATCTTATGTATGCCCTCTTCCTTCCCTTGGTATAGCCACTGCCCTATTACAGGCCATTATTACCTCATGACTTGACTGTTCTCATATGTGTCTGGTTGGTCTCCCTGCCTTATATCTAAACTATAATCAGTTATCAAATCAATCTTTGTAAAGTGGAGATCTAATCCTTTTGAGTAAACACCAGTAGATCCCTATTACCTCCAGGATCTAATGTAAAATCTTTTTTTGCTTTCAAAACCCTTCATAGCATTGCACGTTCATCTTTCCCAGTCCTCTTATACCTTACTCCCTCCTCCACATCCAAATACTCTGTAGTCTATTGACATTAGTTTCCTTTCTGTTCTTCCAACAGCAAAATCCATTTCCTGATTCTAGGCATTTTCAAGCCTGTTCTCATACTTCGATTCCCTCTCTTCATTTATATTTTCTTGGTTCTCTAGCTTCCTTTAAGTCCCATTAAAACTGCACCTCCTACCAGAAGCCTTTCCTGATATCCGTAATGCTAATATCTTTCTTCTATGATTATTTCCAATTTCCTATATGTCTCTTGTTTTTTTCAGAGTTGTTTTGATGTTGTCTTTCTTATTGGACTGTGAATTCTTTGAGAGGTGTGTCTGTTTTTACCTTTCTTTATATCAACTGCACTTAGAATAATTTCTGACACACAGTAAGTATTTATTTTTTTTCTTTTAAAGAATGTTTTTATTTTATTTTTTTCTAATTACATGTAAAAACAATTTTCAACATTCATTTTTTATAATTTTTGATTTCCAAATTCCCTCCCTGTAGTAGGAAAGCCGAATTTATGATCTCAAAAAGGATCATATAAATATCAGAATGGTTCGAAATCGATGGGTATACAGAATTCTCCAAGCAGAAGGCATCCAAAAATTTATTCAGGGCCCAGAGCAACAAATTAGCGAACCAACCTCCCCATTCCAGTATTGTGAACACAAGCCTGCAGGCCCAGTAGGCCCACCTCACAAGAGTAGCCAGGAGGCCACAAAAAAATAAGATGGCGTAAATCATATTCACCACTCGAACTCCTGGGTCCACACAGGGGTCAGCTCT
>JAQQSZ010006875.1:0-13472 GCA_028646595.1 Phalanger gymnotis
AAAAAAAAACAGAGAAAATAGTTTGCTTCAGGCCACATTCAGACTCCATAATTCTTTCTCTATATGGATAGCATTTTTCATCATGAGTCTTTTGGAATTGTCTTAGATCATTGTATTGCTGAGGAGAGCTAAGTCTAT
The DNA here is from genome assembly GCA_028646595.1 of Phalanger gymnotis. NCBI lineage: Eukaryota > Metazoa > Chordata > Mammalia > Diprotodontia > Phalangeridae > Phalanger > Phalanger gymnotis. Next base: position 139 of record JAQQSZ010006875.1, read on the forward strand.
CAAAGTTGGTCATTGCACAATGTTGCTGTTACTGTGTACAATGTTCTCCTGGTTCTGCTCACTTGATTCAGCATCAGCTCATGTCAGTCTTTCCAGGTTTTTCTTATCATTTCTTATAGCACAATAGTATTCCATTACATTCATCTACCACAACTTGTTCAGTCCTTCCCCTACTGATAGTCATCCCCTCAATTTCCAATTCTTTGATACTACACAAAGAGCTGCTATAATTATTTTTGTGTGTGTGAGTCCTTTTCCTTTTTTAATGATCTCTTTGGGATATAGACCTACTGGTGGTGTTGCTGGATCAAAGTTTTATAGCCCTTTGGACAAAGGTCCAAATTGCTCTCTAGAATGGTTGGATCAGTTCACAGTTCCACCAACAATGCATTAGTGTTCCAATTTTCCCACATCTTCTGCAACATTTATCATTTTCCTCTTTGTCATAGTGGCCAATCTGATAGGTGTGAGGTGGTACCTCAGAGTTGTTTGAATTTGCATTTCTCTAATCAATAGTGATTTAGGGATTTTTTTTTTCATATGACTGTAGACAGCTTTAATTTCTTCATCTGAAAACTGCTTGTTCATATCTTTTGACCATTTATCAATTCAGGAATGACTTGAAGTCTTATAAATTTGACTCAGTTCTCTTTATATTTTAGAAATAGGGCCTTTAGCAGAGACACTGGCTGTAACAATTGTTTCCCAGCTTTCTGACTGCCTTCTAATCTTGGTTGTATTGCCTTTGTCTATGCCAAACCTTTTTAATTTAATGTAATCCAAATTATCCATTTTGTATTTCATAATGTTGTCTATCTCAATTGATCATAAATTCTTCCCTTCTCCATAGATATGACAGATAAATTATTCCTTGCTCTCCTAATTTGCTTATGGTATGACCCTTTATGTATAAATCATGTATCCGTTTTGACTTTATCTTGATGCACAGTATAAGATGTTGGTCTATGCCTAGTTTCTGCCATACTCTTTTCCAGTTTTTCCAGCAGTTTTTGTCCAACAGTGAGTTCTTGTCCAAAAACTGGGGTCTTTGGGTTTCTCAAACACTTAATTACTGTGATGATTTTCTACTGTGTCTTTTGTATCTAATCTATTCTACTGGTCTACCATTCTATTTTTTAGACTACCAGATAGTTTTGATAAATACTGTTTTGTAATATAGTTTAAGATCTAGTACATCTAAGGCACCGTCTTTTGCATTTTTTCATTACTTCTCTTGATATTCTTGACCTTTTGTTTTTCCAAGATGATTTTTAATATTTTTATAAATAAAATTTAATAATTTTAATATTATTTATATTTTTTCTAGCTCTATGAGATAATTTTTTGGTACTTTTATTGGTGCGGCACTGAATAAGCAGAATAATTTAGGAAAAAAATATCATTTTTGTTTTATTGGCTCAGCCTACCCATGAGCAATTGTTTTTTTCCAAGTGTTTAGAGCTGACTTAATTTATGTGAAAAGTGTTTTATAATGGTGTTCATATAGTTCTTGGGTTTGTCTTGGCAGGTATTTTATTTTGTCCACAATTACTTTAATTGGAATATCTCTTTTTATCTTTTGCTGATGGGCTCTGTTGGTAATATATAGAAATGTTGATGATTTATGTTGTGTGGATTTATTTTATACCCTTCAATTTTGCTAAAGTTGTTTATTTTTCAATTAGTTTTTTCAGTTGATTCTCTATAATTCTTTAAGTATATCATCATATCATCTGCAAAGAGTGATTAGTTTTATTTCCTCCTTGACTATTCTAATTCCTTCAATTTCTTTTTCTTCTCTTACTGCTATAGCTAACATTTCTAGTACAATATTGAATGATGGTCAGTATTCTTCTTTCATACCTGATGTTATTGAGAAGGCTTCTAACTTAGCTCTATTACATGTAAAGCTTAATACTAATCATTTTAAGGGAAGCTCCATTTATTCCTATGCTCTCTAGTTGTTTTTTGTAGGAATATAGTATTGTATTTTGTTAAAAGCTTTTTCTGCATGTGTTGAGATAATCGTATAATTTCTGTTGGTGTTGATATTTACTATGGTCAATTATGCTGATAGTTTTCCTAATATTGAACCAGCCCTGCATTCCTGTTGTAAACCACACCTGGTCATATTGCACGATACTAGTGATTTATTGTAATCTCCTTACTAGTATTCTATTAGTAAATTTTACATCAATATGCATTAGGGAAGCTGGTCTATAGTTTTCTTTCTCTATTTTAGTTCTTCCTGGTTTCAGTATCAGCACCATATTTGTGTCATAAAGGGAATTTGGTAGGACTCCTTCTTTGACTATTTTACAAATACTTTATACATTATTGGGATTCATTGTCCTTGAAATGTTTGGTAGAATTCATTTGTGAACCCATCTGGCCCTGGTGATATTTTTTCTTAGAGAGTTCATTGAAGGCTTGTTCAATTTTTTCTCTAAGATAGTGTTATTTAACTATCTTATTTCCTGTTCTGTTAATCTGGACAATATATATTTTTGCAAATATTCATGAATTTTGCTTAGATTATCAGATTTACTGGCAAATACAGATTTACACAGATACTGGCAAAATATTTCTTAACAATTATTTTAATTTCCTCTTCATTGATAGCAAATTTGCCCTTTTCATGTTTGATACTGGTAAGCTGGTTTTCTTCTTTCTTTTTTAAATGAAATTAATAAATGCTTTGTCTATTTTATTTTTTATAAAAACTAGCTCTCAGTTTTATGTATTAGTTTAATAGTTTTCTTACATTCAATTTTATTAATATCTTCTTTGGTTTTCAGGATATTCGATTTGATATTTAACTGGGGATCTTTAATTTGTTCTTTTTCTAGTTTTTTTAGCTGCATGCCCAATTCATTGATGTGCTCTTTCTCTATTGTATTGCTGTGAGAGTTTAGACATACAAAATATCCCTAAATACTGCTCTCTCTGCATCCCATAAATTTTGTATGTCGTCTCATTGTTGTCATTCTATTTAACGAAATTATTGATTGATTGCATGATTTGTTCTTTACTTATTTTATGGGACTAGACTGTTTAGTTTCCAATTAATTTTAATCTATCTTTCCACTGCCCTTTATTTGAATGTATTTTTTCTTGCATTGTGATCTGAAGGGGATGCATTTAATATTTCTGCCTTTCTATATTTGATTGTGAGGTTTTTATGCCCTAATACATGGTCAATTTTCATGTAGATGTCATGTGCCACTGATAAAAGGATATATTCTTTTCTATCCTCATTCAATTTTCTCCAGAGGGCTATCATATTTAACTTTTCTAATATTCTATTCACCTCCTTAATTCCTTTATTATTTATTTTGTAGTTAGATGTATCTAGTTCTAAGAGGAGAAAGTTGAGGTCTCCACTAGTATAGTTTTATTATTTCTTCTTAAAGCTTATTTAACTTCTTTAAGAATTTGGATTCTATACCATTTAGTGCATATATGTTTAATATTGTTATTTCTTCATTGTCTATGGTACTTTTTTTAGTGAGATGTATTTTCCTTACTTATCTCTTTTAATTAGATCCATTTTTGCTTTTGCTTTGTCTGAGATAATGATTGCTGCCCCTGATTTTTTTTTTACTTCAGTTGAAGCAAAATAGATTCTGCTTCAGCCCCTTACCTTTACTTTGTGTGTGTCTCTGCATCAAAAGTGTTTCTTGTAAAGAACATATTGTAAAATTCTGGCTTTTAATTCATTCTGCTATCCACTTCTATTTTATGGGTGAGTTCATCCCATTCACATTCACAGTCATGATTACTGTGTATTTCCCCCAATCCTATTTATTCTCCTCTCTCTCTCTCTCTCTCTCTCTCTCTCTCTCTCTCTCTCTCTCTCTCTTTCTCTCTCTCTCTCTCTTTCTCTCTCTCCCCCCCCTCTCTCTCTTCTCTCTGTCTCTCTCTCTCTCTTCTCTCTGTCTCTCTCTCTCTCCTTGCCCTTTTACCCTGTCACTCTTGACCAGTTTTTCTTTTGCTTCTGACCACTGCCTCTCCAAATCTGCCCTCCCTTCTGTCGGTCTCCCCCTTTTCTTACTTCCCCCCACTTTCCTATAAAATGAGATAGATTTCTACATCCAAGTGATTGTATTATTCCTTCTTTGAGCCAATTCTGATGAGAGTCAGGTTCAAGTGATGCCCCCACTCCTCCACCCCACATTTCTCTCCACTGTAATAGGTCTTTTTTGCCTCTTCATGTGAAATAATTTACCCCATTCTACTTCTCCCTTCTCTCTGCTCCCAGTGTAGTCCTCTTTCTTATCCCTTATTTTTTTGGATATCATCCCATCCAAGTCACCTTAGCCCCATGTTTTCTGTCTATGTATACTCTTTCTAACTGTCCTAATAGTGATATAGTTCTTAAGAGTTACAAATATCACCTTGCCATGTAGGGATATAAACAGTTTACCCTAGTTGAATTCCTTGTGTTTTCTCTTTCTTGTTTACCTTTTTTATGCTTCCTTGAGTCTTGTATTTGAAAAGCAAATTTTTGTTCAGCTCTTGTCTTTTTTTTTATCAGGAATGCTTAAAAGTTCTCTATTTCATTGAATGACCATTCCCCCTGCCCCTCCCCAAAAGATTATGTTGAGTTTTACTGGTAGGTGATCCTTGGTTGTAATCCTAGCTCCCTTGCCTTCTGGAATATCATATTCTAAGTCTTCCAGTTCTTTAGTGTAGAAACTGCTAAATTCTGTGCAATCCTGACTGTGACTCCATGATATTTGAATCATTTCTTTCTGGCTGCTCACAATATTTTCCCCTTTACCTGGGAATCTGAAATTTGGTTATAATATTCCTGGGAGGTTTCATTTTGGTATCTTTTTCAGGAGGTGATCAATGTGTTCTTTCGATGCCTTTTTTACCCTCTGGTTGTGGGATATCAGGGAAGTTTTTCTTGATAATTAAAGTATGATTTTCTGATCATGGCTTTTAGGTAGTCAAATATTTTTTAAATGATCTCTTTTGGATCTGTCTTCTAGATCAGTTGTTTTTCCAATGAAATACTTTACATTTCATTCTATTTTTTTCATTCTTTTCATTTTGTTTTATTTATTCTTGATGTCTTATGGAGCCATTGGCTTCCACTTTCTCATTCTACTTTTTAAGAAATTATTTTCTTCAGTGGGCTTTTGTATTTGACCACTTATACCGTCGAAGGAGTTCTTTTTTCAGTGAATTTTTTTATGTCTTTTTCCACTTTTTGTGTTGCTTTTACAAAACTATTGACTTTTTTCAAGGCTCTCTTGTACCACTCTCATTTCTTCCTCCAATTTTTCTTCTATCTATCTTATTTGGTTTTTCAAGTCATTTTTGTGCTCTTCCAAGAGTTGTTTTTGGGCCTGAAATTAGTTCACATTTTTTTTTTGATGTATTGCATATAGGTGTTTTGACATTGTTGTCTTTTGATCTTCCCCATAACCATAGTAACTTTCTATGGTCAGGTTCTTTTTTGTTATTTGCTCATTTTTTCCAGCTTATTTTGTGACTTTTAAAGTTGAGCTCTGCTCCTGGGGAGGAGAGGCATTGTCCCAAACTTCTTAAGGTTATGGACCTAGTCCACCTTCCTTGTGCTGTACTGGGACTGCAGGGGGCTGGCCACTTGTGTAGTGCTTCTCTGGGGCCATCAGAGCAGGGAAGGGCCTGGTGCTGTGCAGGGACCGTGGATGGCCTGGCTTCTCATGTGGTACTATGCCAATGCTGCTGAAGGCCTGATGCTATTCAGCGGCTTTAGTGGGGCCTGGTTGTTCTCCTGTTGTTGCGCCAGACTGTGGGGCCTCCATCATTGTTTTGTCCTGGAGCTCAGGGCCTCCTGCTAGCTTGGTGGGTCACAGCCTAATACTGGCTTGCCTGAACACCACCTCCCCTGGACTGTGCTTCCCTTTTACCTGAGTGAGACAGACCTTTCTTTTTGACCTTATAAAGTCTTAGGCTGGAAAATTGTTTCACCTCATCTTTTTATTGGTTCTGCCTTTTCAGAATTCATTTTGAGGTATTATTTTATAGTTTTTAGAGGTGAACTTAGGAGAGTTCAGGCAATTTCCTGCCTTATTCCACGATCTTGGCTCCTGGAACAAAACTTTACATTTTCAAAAGTGTAAGTATTGGATCTCCCACCCTTCATGCTAGATGATAGACCATTTTCTCTGCTACCATCACAATAATAAAGAGCAAAACGTGAGTTCTTATGAAACAGTACTAGCTATGATCCTTAGTTTTCTCATTATTTTTTTCCTTTGTCTTCCTTCTCCTTTCACTAAATTCAGCCCCATGTCTGTTTTCACTAAGAAAGGAGCTTACACCAAGTACAGAGAATTATGGAGAATTTTTTTAACATCCCTGGATGCGGGAGCAGTAAAAACATCTGGCAGCAAGAAGTATAGCAAACCCTTTCTTTTTTCTTTCTTTCCCTTTTCTTCCTTTTCCTTCCCCTTTTTCTTTCCCCTCCCTTTTTCACTTTCTTACTCTTTTTCCCTTTTCTCTTCATCTCCATTTCTCTTTCTCTCTCTCTCTCTCTCTCTCTCACTGTCTCATTCATCATTACTTCAGGTACAGTATATCAATTAACATTCCAACAGGCATTGTAATCTTTTAGGATCTCCATTGGTGATCAAGTCAGATATTTAAAAGGACATGCCCATAAACAAATGCATGGCTTGCATTCACAAACTATTTTCAATAAGGTCTCCTTTCAGCCATTGCTACAACCATCTGCTTGCCATCTTATGTTTTTTAATATTCTTCTGTCAAATATACACTCTGTCAAAGCAGGTCAAGGAATACTCACAGAATCTGAACATACACAAATCAGTGAGTCCAGATGATATGCATGCTAAGGTCTGGAGGGAATTAGCTAATGTAGCCTTACAATAAAGTAGTGCAAACAGACCAGTTCACAACAGTATTTTACTAACCCTGTCCTCCTTCCAGGAAGTACACAGGTAATAAAGTCAATAAAATCAGCATTCTTTTCAACTCTCTTGGTGTAAATTGTTATCCCAGACAAGTTATCATTGACAAAACTTAGCTTGTGAATTTTACCACTTTCTTTTTCTTTCTTAAAAACCTACCACTATAGGGAATTATTTAAAAATCAAAGCAGGAAGCTCACTTTTTAGAACTTAGGAAAGGGAAAGTATAAATCATTGTCTGCTAAGTCATGCATCTAGAAGTAGAAAAATGGTGAAGCAGATGAGACAAGAGAGTTCAATAGAAGGTACGCTAAATTTCAAATTTACATGGCCTGAACTCATGCGCTCAAGCCTCACTAGTAGGAAGAAAAGTTGGTGGTCTATACAGTGGAATACATCAGGGGGTTTGGAAAGGTAGCTTTTGATAAGGAGGGCAATGGACTTTTCAAAAAAGGAAAAAGGCTATAAAAGAGGAAGGCAAGATAACTAAAGACTAGCTTTACCTCCTTGTCTAATTTTCCCTAGGGTTGACCTTATATATTCCTAACTTCACTGTGCTTCACCTTCTTTGCTGGTAAAATGGAAATGCATTTATCATTTCCATAGCTCCTGGAGATTCTCTACTAAATCCTGCCCTAGAGCAAGACAGAAAGATGTGAAACTTTTTTTTCTATTATGGGCCATTGAACCACAGATAGGGAAAATTTTTTCATTGGATGCTAGAAACAAAGCTAAAGCAACGTACTTTAGTTTTTGTTGTTTTCACTTTTCTTTTTTAGAGGGAAAGCAAAGTTCAGCTAACTTTTAAAATCTAAAATGGGGGCAAGCTTTCATTAATTAAAATGTATAACTCAATTCCACATAATGGATAAGGAAGAGTTCTATATAGTGAACAAATAAGGAAGAGGCAAAAGCAAGAAGAGAGGAATAAGAAAGGAAAAGGAAAGGAGAAAGAGAAAGGTAAATAAGGGAAGAGGAAGGAGGACTCATGCAGATTCAGTGAGGTCGGGAAGCCTGAAGAAAGATGGAACAGCATATACCTTCCATGAAGTTCTTTCTGATGTCAGCTTGTTCAATCTCAATTACTGCTTTTTTCTTCTTCCACATAACTCCCTTCCAAGTTTCTGTTCTTTGAAACTTTTATAGCCAAGGTTCTCCCCATCTCATTGCCTATACTATAGCTCCTTGCTATGTTGATCACACTTTTCCCCTAGTCCTTCTCTAATTATCTTATCCTTCAGCAGTGGTTACATCCCTCCTAGCCAACATATCCCTGCCATTGCCACCACTTTCTAAGTCCTGACACCAAAGCTGAAGCCTTAAAAACACTCTCGTCCCATAGCTTGACAGAGATGTCTTGCACAGTCATATGTTCATTTTTATGCTAATGGATAAAGGAAGTCATTGAGTGTTTATTTAATTTAATTTTAGAAAACCTAACCCTGGCTAGATAAAATTCAGGCAAAGAGAAGGTTTCAATATGTGCAATAAAGTTTCCTCACCTCTAGTATTCTAGGTATCAAGATTTTAAAGGTTTCCAAAACATATTCATTTGATTCCATGTGGCTAGTCCTATAGGGCATAGCACTGCATAGTGATCTGAGCACTGGACCTGGAGTCCAAAACACTTGTATTAAAATTCAGTCTCAGATACTTACTAGCCATGTAACCCTGGGAAAGCCAATTCATCTTTGACTGCTTCAGTTTCTTCATCTGCAATAGGAAGGTAATGATAGTACGTGCCTCTTGGGATTGCTGTGAAGATAAAATTTGCAAAGAACTTTGCAAACTTTAAAGCACTACATTAATGCTATCTATTAAAGGAGCGGTAACTAACCTGGGGTATCCATGTTTGCAGATATATTTCAGGGGGCCCATGAACTTGGATGAAAGTAGCATACTTATTTCAATATAATTTATTTTCTTTGTAATACTATATTTTATTTTGTGCAATTGAAACATTATTTTGAGGACTTTATGAGTTTCACTAGATTATCAAAGGGGTCCATGACAAAAAAAAATCACTAAGAAACCCTGCCCTAGAGCAACAATGGAGAGAACATCATCCTTCAATAGCTCCTGTAGCAGATGAGGCTATTGATCTGTCAGGTTCTCATAAAAGTTTGAATCTGGGATAAGATACACTGCTAATTAACTGTGTCACCTTAGGTAAATCATTTAGACTCTCTGAGGGCCAGTTACCTCACCTGTAAAATGAGTAGGTTGAACTTAGATAGAACTTAGATAGAGTGCTGGGCCTGGAGTCAAGAAGACTTACCTTCTAGAGTTCAAATGTGGACACTTACTAGCTGTATGGCCCTGGGCAAGTCGCTTATCCCTGTTTTCTCATCTGTCAAAAGAGCTAAAGAAGGAAATGGTAAACTACTCTAGTATCTCTGCCAAGAAAGCCCCAAATGTTGCCATGAAGAGTCAAACACAACTCAACAACAACAAAATTCCCTTTAATTCCTTCTATTTCTATTCTTTAATATTTAAGAACTAGTGGAGAGTATCTTTCGGGCATTTGCATAGCCAGATTTCTGATCTTCAAATCAGACTGCAAAGACCAATCTGACTTTCCCCTGTGCTATAAAGAATGGTCATTTCCCCAGATGCAAAAAATAAATAAATAAAACCACCAACAACATCAACAAGCAAACAAACAAAAAATTATATCTCCTCTTTATTGCCCTAGATTCTATCTTGAAATTGAAGAGCCTAAAAATGATGATAATAATTAGAAATTAAGAACAAATTTACATAACCATGAACAGGAATGGGACAATTTTCCTATAAAACAAAAGAAGATAGCAAAGTGAAATTAGAAAGCAGAATTCAATGTGCTATTTATAAGATATACACTTGAAATGTAAAGATTCACTCTTCTGTTATTCGGAAAAGATTGTGATATTGATAGCAGGAAGATGACTGTTTCCAATCCTAGTGAAGAAAAAGGTGGAATAGTTTAAGTTGAAGACTGAGTGACTATTTTAAAGTGACAGTTCAAGATTACTATAAATGTTGCCTTAAATCATCTTGAGATATAGAAATATGTCTGAGGGCATGGCATGGGTGGGATGGAGTGGGGGGAGGCAGGACAGGGACCTATACCAATTTCTCTCCCCCCTTCCCCCTCTCTCTTTCTTTCTCATTCTCCTAGAAATATTTGGATATTTAGGATAATGTTCAATTAGATGAAATTGTTTCTGGCAAATTTGTGCCTGAAGTGCAGAGTACAATATTAATTTATTTTCTTTAATATTTAAATGGTGCCATTTCAAGTCAGAATCTGATGCCTAAGAGAAAGCCAGCATGGTCCCAGGATGCACCTTTCCAAAAGAATTATATGGCTAACTTAATAGAGATAAGGGGCCTTTAAAATCACTATAGGAAGTTTTGTCAGATTAGTCTTATCTAGCCTCAATGAATCCTTATTAGATTCACAGACTCTGACTCTTTCTGAGAAAGACAGAATCTGTTAGATTCACAGCTAGAGGTGTTTGTGCATGTCTTTGATTGTGATCATGCTGTATTAGCAGCTAGGTGGCATAGTGAATAGAGTACTATTCCTGGGGTCAGGAAGACCTGAATTCAAATCTAGCCTCAGACACATACTAGATGTGTCACCTTGGGCAGGTCACTTCACCTCTGTTTGCCTCGGTTTTCTCAACCATAAAATGAGGATAATAATAGCACTTCCCTCCCAGTGTTGTTGTGAAAGTCAAATGAAATAATAGTTGTAAAGTGCTCAGCACAGTTCCTGGCATGTAGTTGGCTCTGTGTAGCTATTATCATTATTTTGTAAGCCTTGAATTATGCCAATGGATAGAGTGTAAGAGCAATAAGTTACCTACCAGTTCTGGGACTAAGGCAGTTCCAGCCAAATGGATTACCTGCAACCCCTTGATAGAAATGCTTTCCTTACCTTCTTCTTTAATATCAAACAGAAAATTCGCCTCTAACTAGCAGTCCAGTTTGTGAAGAGCATGATTGTTTCCAGATACTCAGAATTCCATACCCTTGTGGCTTAGATAAAAGTGATAAGTGTGGTTCTTTCTTTACTACTTGTTAGTGGCTTACTTAGAGTCTGAATTTGTTCTATGTTTAGAGATATAAAGGTCTAAGGAGTGACTAATTTTAAAATAAGCAGATCTTCTATAATAAAGGGGTGAGTGATCACAAGAACACAAGTATACTCCCAAGAAGCGCCTTATTGTTTGCCCAAAAGATCCTTCTGGTCATTTTGAAGTGCTTAACAAAAAATGGTCAATGGACCTTCCTGCCTGAGAGTGGCTGATCTGAAGATCATTTTATCCTTAGCAGTGGGAAATGAGGCTACTACCTCTGTACCCAGAAAAAAAGATGTCCCCTATTAAAGGGGTGGAACTGGCATTGCCACCCATTGGTCAATGAACCTTGATGGCAGATGATCTTCTGTACAATTGAAGTCAATACTAAGTTCCCAATTTGAGAAAAGTAGAGAGAACCTCAGAATGAAGAGCAGAGTATATTAAAAGGTCTCTGTCCCTAGAAAAGTTGTCATTTTTTTTTATCTCACCCATTATAAAAATAAAATGTGCAGATTATTTTCAAAAAGATATTTTATCTTAATTAGGAGTGTACTTAATGAATTTGTGGTAGTAATTTCATGATTGCTAACAATGGGAATACTTGTTTCTGTTTTTCTGTGTGTCTATGTTGATATCTGTTCACTGAAAAGATATTCACTCCGTAACAGAATTGAAAATAGTTTTAAAGTTGTTTTTTTCTTCCCTCTTTCCAATGACTCTAAAAAACAAAGGGAAAAAGCCTCCAAGGTTGTTTTTCAGTTTATCTAATACTGGAGAACCCAACTTAGAAAGAAACTTGTTTCAGCTTTGAGAGGAAAAAAATTGCCTCACAAGAAGTCAGGTTAATGAAAACAGGGACTTGCTTGAGCTCTCCCCCAAATCCCTCCAAATGCCTGTAAAAATGACTCTGAACAAATTTGAGAGCTACAGAACCCATGAAATGACAGAGTGAAACAAGGGTCCAGCCCAAGATGGCCTGGATGGTCACTGGGAAGGGTCTATCACACCATGCCAAGAGCAGAGGACAGACCAGCATGGGCCACGCTGGAAGACACCAGGCTGGAGTGACCTGACAGAGCAGGCCTCAGGGCATTGAATCACTGGCAGCTGTGGCAGTTTCCAGACTTCTCAAACCACAAACTCTGAAGATAACTGAGCAGGTCAGTGGGTAAACTGTTGGACCTCAGTGAGAGAAGTATGTGTTCTGGCCCCAGCCCCAGAGAGGTAGAGATGGCTATGGCAGCAGCAGCAGCAGCAGAGGCTGCTTCTGCAGCACCAGGTCCAGAGATGGTGAGGGGAATCAAGCAGCTGATCAGAGCAAGTGTGCAGGGATCTCTTTGCTGGTGCTGAGGCAGCATTCTCTTGCTTTACCCTGCTTGGATCTGGGTCACAGTCTTGGTTGGTGGTCCTTGGGAGAGGAGGAGTGCTGGTGGGGCAGAGCTTGCGGTTGATGTGGAGAGGGAGTCCTCCTGGTAGTTACATGGCAGAAAGGAGGGCTTGAGATCACTCACAGACCAGAGCAAAGGCCAGGAGAGGAGTATCATACCACCTCAGAATAGAGGTAGCTCTGAAAACAGCAGCGCAAAACCCCTGAAGCTTGGGACATAGCACTCTCCACTCTGAAAGCAATCAAACCCTGACAAAGAGCTCAAAAATCAAATAATCAGCTGGAGAAATGAGTAGGCAGTGTAAAAAGACTCAGACTATAGAATCTTTCTTTGGTGACAAAGAAGATCAAAACATACAGCCAGAAGAAGTCAACAAAGTCAAAGAGCCTATGTCAAAAGCCTCCAAGAAAAATATGAATTGGTCTCAGGCCATGGAAGAGCTCAAAAAGGATTTGGAAAAGGAAGTAAGATAAGTAGAGGAAAAATTGAGAAGAGAAATGGGAGTGATGCAAGAAAAATGAAGAGCAAGTCAACAAGTTGCTAAAGGAGACCTCCCAAAATACTGAAGAAAATAACACCTTCAAATAGACTAACTCAAATGACAAGAGAGTTCCTAAAAGCCAATAAGGAGAAGAATGCCTTAAAAGGCAGAATTAGCCAAATGGAAGAGGAGGTCCAAAAGACCACTGAAGAAAATACTGCCTTAAAAATTAGAATGGAGCAAGTGGAAGCTAGTTGACTTTATAAGAAATAAAGAAATTGTAAAACAGAACCAAAGAATGAAAAAATGGAAGACAATGTGCAATATCTCATTGGAAAAACTGATGACCTGGAAAATAGATCCAGGAGAGATAATTTAAAAATTATTGGGCTACCTGAAAACCATGATCAAAAAAGGAGCCTAGACATCATCTTTCAAGAAATTATCAAGGAAATCTGCCCTGATATTC
>JAQQSZ010006876.1:0-13471 GCA_028646595.1 Phalanger gymnotis
ATGTGTGGCCTATGTTGAATTGCTTGCCTTCTTAGGGAGGGTGGGTGGGGAGGGAAAAGGGGAGAGAATTTGGAACTGAAAGTTTTAAAAGCAGATGTTCAAAAAAAATAAAAAGTTGGTTTTGCATGCAAAAAAGAAAAAAGAAATTATCAAAGAAAACTGCCCTGATATTCTAGAACCAGAGGGTAAAATAGAAATTGAAAGAATCCACTGATCACCTCTTGAAAAAGATCCCCAAAAGGAAACTCCTAGGAATATTATAGCCAAACTCCAGAGCTCCCAGGTCAAGGAGAAAATATTGCAAGCAGACAGAAAGAAACAATTCGAAACACAATCACAAAAGATCTAGCAGTTTCTACATTAAGGGACTGAAGGGCTTGGAATATGATATTCTGGGGGTCAAAGGAGCTAGGATTAAAACCAAGAATCACCTACCCAACAAAATTGAATATAAATACTCCAGGACAAAATATGGATTTTTGATAAAATAGAGGACTTTCAAGCATTCTTGATGGAACGACCAGAGCTGAATAGAAAATATGACTTTCAAACACAGGAATCGAGAGAAGCATGAAAAGGTAAACAGGAAAGAGAAATCATAAGGGACTTACTAAAGTTAAAACTGTTTTGTTTACATTCCTACATGGAAAGATGATATTTGTAAGTCACGAAACCTTTCTAAGTATTAGGGTAGTTGAAGGGCATACACACACACACACACACACAGAGCATAGGGTGAGTTGAATATGAAGGGATGATATCTAAAAATAAATAAATAAATACAATTAAGGGGTGGGAGAGAAATATATTGGGAGGACAAAGGGAGAGATAGAATGGGATAAATTATCTCACATAAAAGTCACATGAAAAAGCAGTTCTATTGCAAGTGAAGAGGGGGCAGGTGAAAGGGAAGGAGTAAATCGTGCTCTCATCAGATTTGACTTAAGGAGGGAATAACATACACACCCAATTTGGTATCTTGCCCTACTGGAAAGTAGGGAGGAAGGGGATAAGAGAGGGGGGAATGATAGAAGGGAGGGCAGAGCAGGGAAGGAGAAAAACAAAAGCAAACACTTTTGAAAAGGGACATGTTCAAGGAGAAAAACTGAATAAAAGGGGACAGGATAGGATGGAGGGAAATAACATGACTGTTATGGAAGTGTTTTGCATAATGATACGTGTGTGGCCTATGTTGAATGGCTTGCCTTCTCAAGGAGAGTGGGTGGGGAGGGAAGAAGGGAGAAAATCTGGAACTCAAAGTGCCAAAAACAAATGCTCAAAAAAAAAAGTTTTTTATATGCAACTGGGAAATAAAATATACAAGCAATGGGATATAGAAATCTATCTTGCCCTACAAGAAAGTAAGGTGAATGGAGATAAGGAGGGGTAGAGTGGGGTGACAGAAGAGATGGCAGACTGGGGAAAGGGGCAATCAGAATATATACCATCTTGGGGTGGGGGAGGGTAGAAATGGGGAGAAAATTTGTAACTCAAAATCTTGTGGAAATCAATGTTGAAAACTAAAAAATATTAAATAAAGAAATAAAGACAAAAAAAAGTAGAAGGGTAGTGGCTTTGCCCAGTAGGAGAGTGGTGAGGACCCAAAAGGTAACAGCTAACAGAAAAGCCTCTTCTTGTGAAGGGACGCATGCTGCTATGCAACTTGGTCTTAGAGAATTGCCTGGGGCACTGAGAAATGAGTGACTTGTCCAGGGCCACAGAGCCAGTACAGTCAGAGGCAGGACTTCCTGACCCCATGGCTAGCTCAAGTCACTATGCCACACTGCCTCTAAAAATGCCCTTCCCTTATATGGTATGTGTTTATGTATGTATACAGGTGTATATATATATGTATATATTTCAAATGATGTGTTTGTTTAGCTTCTACACAAGCTTCAAGATGTATCCTTGTCACTTTCCTGTTTAAATGCTCAGTCACAATCCACTTATCCTGTTCTTTATAGATAGTATGGTAGATCATGGAAAAAGAAAGCACATCTCTAGGCAGGTTTGGCAATGATGCTCCAATAAGGCACTCCTGATATTAGTCTTGTATTTCTACCATGTAAGAAAACTATCACATTATTTTGTTTTATACCATAGGGACTCAGCAACACTGAAAGACTTAAATAGCCTATGTCTCTTGTGCATAAGTTCTCCCTGGGAACAAACAGGTATTCTATAATCATCGAATCACTAGAGTGCCCTCAGAACACACACACAAAAAAATTACTTCTTTTTTTCATTTAATGAAATTCTTTAGCTCTTCCACATGATTATGCAACATCAGATCTGGAAGGAACCTCATAGATGACTGAATCCTAAAGGACACATTTTATTCAAGACTTAATCATGAGCTAAAACTAACTGGTTTCCTGACTTTATGGCACTATTTTGTTTCTTATACCCTTCATCAAGGTGAAGATATAAATTCATGAACAGTGAAATGCATCAGATATCAAAGAAATAGAGAAAAACAATCCAATTCAATAAATATTTACAGATTACATACTAGCTAGAAAATACCTAGGTGCTGAACAAGAGCCTGACAACATATCCAGCCAGGTGTGTAATTCTTAGCACCCACTGCTCCCTTTTCCACCACATTACCATCAGACATTGCAGAAACAGCATGGCTACACAGGCCTGATGGCCTTCTTGTATTTTTCCTTGTTAGTGCGAATAAGCGTCTCTATATTTAACCAGGCTGGTTCTTGTTAAGCTGACTCAGCCTGTGGCCAGAACCACACTCAAAGCCCTTCCTACATGAAAGAACCTGTCAGTATTTGTGTTCTGCCAGAATAGCCTTCAAGAATCCCAGGTTTGGGGGCAGCTAGGTGGTGCAGTGAGTACAGCACTGGCCCTGGAGTCAGGGAGACATGAGTTTAAATCCAGCCTCAGACACATGACACACTTATTAACTGTGTGACCTGGGGCAAGTCACTTAACCCCAATTGCCTTGCCTTCCCCCCTCAAAAAAAAAAAAAAGAATCTCAGGTTACCTACATGCTATAAAGAAGCACAGAGCAGGTCTTTGTATAGCTACATCACCATTACTGGTTACACAATAATTCAATAAAAATGGTGAGTTCACACAAATGACTAAAAATACCTGTACTTTTACACATTAAAAATTTTTCACATTTTTCCTCTTGTTTTATCAATTTTCTAAATCAATCAATTGGCATTTATTCTAACAGTTTCTCTGATAAGTATCCATTAATTATTATTATCTCATATGCACAAAATTACTAGATCTTATTGCCCAATAGTTAATTGAATCTTCTCACATACTACCAATGCCCTAGGGACAAAGTTAGCTAGCTGTATATCAACCATTTATTCCCATATTGAGTGTTAGTTCTCAAAGGCCTCTCCAGTCCAACATTCTTAAATAGGTACTCAGCATCACATGACATGTCCTAAGTGATAAAGAGTTTCAGGCAATAGAAACTATGTAACAACATGATCACCACATTGTATGAAGTGGAGAAGAAAAGAGTGCCAAGGCCAGAGGTGGTGGCATAAAAAAAAAAAAGAAAGTGAGAGTGAGAAAAATTAAAAACTACTCTAGATCCCAAAATCTGGGAATAATCAGAAGGATGAGTGGAGTAGGAGGCTAAGGATCAAGGAACATCAACTGATAATGCAAAATAAACATGTTTTCATTTATAATAAAAAAAATACAATAAGCCTACCATGTGTAAAACACTGTGCTAGGTCCTAAGGAGAAACAAAGCTTAGATAAAATGCAGACCTTGAAATCAAAGAACTTATAATCCAATGGAGTATAAATCAGAAGTGGCTATAAGACACTTATTACATAAGTGTATTATGTGGCTTATTAACAAAGTAAATTTTATTCAGACAAAAACAAACTTAATTTCATGGCTAATATTAGAAGCAGCAGATTTCCAGGAGTGGGTGGGTAGAACCCAGATGGTGGGGAAAAGGCACTCTCCCAAATTTCCCTTCCAAACATCTTTGAATAATACCTCAAAACAAATTCTGGAGCATCAGAACCTACAAAAAGACAAAATAAAACAACCTTCTAGCCCAAGACAACTTAGAAGGTGAGCAGGAAAGATTTATTGCATCAGGGTGAGAGTGGAGCACAATCCACCTGAAGCTGCACCAGCATAGACCAGGATCCAGCAAACTAACTAGTAGGGCCTTGGGGGTGACTGAATCAGCCACAGAAACAGTGCCTTAAAGATCTCTCAGCCCACAGATGGTAAGGGGGACAGGGTGTAGGTGGCCAAATGGTCAGAAGGAGATTACAGGGGTCTCTTTGCTGGCACTGGGGGCAGGACTCTGTTGTACAGACCATATGTAGATCTAGGATGTAGTCTTGAGTTGCAATCCCAGGGCAAGGAGGAACACTAGCACACCAGAGCCTGTAGTACCAGAGGAACAGGGACCCTGGTCACAGTTGCAGGGTAGAAAAGAGTGCTTGTGGTAGCTCATAGACCAGAGCACAGGCCAAGAACAGTAAACTCCCTAGATCGTACCAAAAATTGAAAAACCAAAAATTTATAGTACTCAGAATTATCTGTGAAAACAGTGGCACAAAAAATTTGAGTTTGAGACAGTGCCCTCACCATTCCAGAAGCAGAGCCCTACTTTAGCAGAGAGTTAAGAGTCAAGAACTAGGCTGGAAAAAAAAAAAAGCAAACACAAGAAAAAGATCCTGACTATACAGAGATACTATGGTGACTGGAAAAATCAAAACACAAAGTCAGAAGAAAACAACAAAGCCAAAATTCCTGCATCCAAAGCCTCAAAGAAAAATATGAATTGGTCTCAAGGCATGGAAGAGCTCAAAAAGGATTTTAAAAATCAAGTAAATGTGAGGTAGAGGAAAATTTGGTAAGAGAAATGAGAGTGGTGAAAGAAAATCATGAAAAAAGAGTCTATAGCTTAGTAAAGGAGACACACACACATACACACACACACCTGAAAAAATTAACATCTTTAAAACAGAATAGGCCAAATGGTAAAAAGAGGTACAAGAATCCAATGAAGAGAGGAATTCCTTGAAAAGTAGAATTGGCCAAATAGAGAAAGAGATGCAAAAATTCACTGAAGAAGTCCTTAAAAAAATTAGAATTGACCAAATTGAAAGGGAAGTAAAAAAGGTCACAGAAGAAAATAATTTCTTCAAAATTAGAATTGGCAAGTGGAAGCTAATGACTCCATGAAACATCAGGAAACAATAAAATAAAAAAAATGAAAAAAAAAATAGAAGAAACTGTGAAATATCTCATTGGAAGAACAACTAACCTGGAAAATACATCCAGGAGAGATAATTTAAAAATTATTGGATAATCTGAAAGCCATTATCAAAAAAAGAGCCTAGACATCATCTTTTAGTGATTTTTTTTTTTGCAGGGGGAAGGCAAAGCAATTGGAGTTATGTGACTTGCCCAAGGTCACACGGCTAGTAAGTATGCCAAGTGTCTGAAGCTGGATTTGAACTCAGGTCCTCCTGACTCCAGGGCTGGTGCTGACATCATCTTTCAAGAAATTAACAAGGAAAACTGCCCCGATACTCTAGAATCAGAGAGTAAGACAGAAATTTAAGGAATCCACCAATCACCTACCTCCTGAAAGAGATCCCAAAATGAAAACTCCTAGGAATATTATAGCCAAATTCCAGACCTCCCAGGTCAAGGAGAAAATATTGCAAACAGCCAAAATGAAACAATTCAAATATTGAGGAGCCACAGTCAGGATAACAGAAGATTCAGCAGCTTTTATATTAAAGGCTCAGAGGGCTTAGAATATTATATTCTGGAGGACAAAAGGGCTAAGATTACAACCAAGAATCACCTACCCAGCAAAACTGAGCATAATTCTTCAGGGGCAAAAATAGACATTCAATGAAATAGAAGACTTTCAAGGATTCCTGATATAAAGACCTGAAATGAATAGAAAAACTGACTTTCAAAAACAAGACTCAAGAGAAGCATAAAAAGGTAAACAGGAAAGAGAAATCATAAGGGATTTTATATGGTTAAACTGTTTACATTCCTACATGGGAAAATGGTACTTTTATAACTCGAAACTTTCTGACTATTACATATTTAGAAGGAGTGTACATAGAAGGCACAGGCATGAGTTGAATATGACGGTATGATTATCTACAAAAAAAATCAAGGAATGAGAAAGAGGAATGCACTAGGAGAAAGGGAAAGGAAGAGGTAGAATGCGGTAAATTATCTCATATAAAAGAGGTGTGAAAGTGCTTTTACAGTGGCGGAGAAGATAGGGATGTTGGGGGGAAACATGTGAACCTTACTCTCATTGGAACTGACTCAAAGACAGAATAATATACAGACTCAGCTGGGTATACAAATCTATCTTACCATATAGCAAAGCAGTAAAGGAAGAGGCTAAGAGAAGGGTCGGGAGGGGAGAGAAGAGTTGACAGAAAGGAGGGCATATTGGGGGGAGGTAAAAGTCTGAGAATGGACAGGGTGAAAGGAGAGAGAGTAAGATAAATGGGGGGAAACAGGAAGGAGGGAAATACATAGTAATTAGAACTGTGAAAAAAAAATTTATAGCAGATTTCTCCAATAAAGACCTTATTTCTCAAATATGTAGAGAAGTTAGGCAAATTTATAAAAATAAGTTCCATTTCTCAACTGATAAATGGTCAAAGGATATGAACAGGAAGTTTTCAGATGAAGTAATCAAAGCTATCTATAGTCACATGAATAAATGCTCTAAATCACTACTGATTAGAGAAATGCACATTAAAGCAACTCTGAGCTATCACCCCACACCTATCAGATTGGCTAATATGAGAGGAAAAGGAAAATGATAAATGTTGGAGGGGATATAGGAAAATTGAGACACTAATACACTGTTGGTGAAGTGGTATACTAATTCAGCCATTCTGTAGAACAATTTGGAACTATGCCCAAAGGGTTATGAAACCATGCATATCCTTTGACCTAGCAATACCACTACTATATCTGTATCCCAAAGAAATGAAAAACAAAAAGGAAAAGCATCTACATGTACCAAAAAAAAATATTTACAGCAGCTTTTTTAGTAGGGGCAAAGAATTAGAAATTGAGGGGATGTCCATCAATTAGGGAATGGCTGAAGAAGTTGTTGTATATGATTTTGATAGAATTCTATTATGCTATAAGAAATGATGAGTAGGATGCTCTCAGGAAAACCTGGAAAGATTTACAAGAACCAATGCAAAGTGAAATGAGAAAACCATAACACTGTATATAATAACAGCAATACTGTATGATGATCAACTGCGAACTAAATATTCTCAGCAATACAATGATCCAAGACAGCTCTGAAGGACTTAGGATGAAAAATGCTATCTCTAGAGAAAGAACTGATGGAGTCTGAATTCAGATCAAAGCATACTTTTTTCTTTTCTTTATTTTTCTTGGGGTCTTTTTTGTCTGTTATTTTTTTTCACAATATGACTAACATGGAAATATGTTTTGTATGACTGCACATATGTTACCTATAGCAAACTGCTTGCCTTCTCAAAGGGGTAGGAGGGAAAAAGAGAGGGAGAGAAAGAGGGAAAAAATTTGGAACTCAAAATTTGAAAACAAATGTTAAAAATTGTCTTTATATGTAATTAGGGAAAAAACAAAATATTAAATTTTTCTAAAAAATGAATTCCAGGGACAAAGAGAAGATTCTTTGCCATTACAACCACCATCTCAGCTGCTACTTTTAACAAGAAGAGAGGAGCTTTTCAAAATTACAAAAAAAAACCCAAATGTATAGTATAGGTTTCATGCTGAGAATAGGTTTCAGACAAAATGAAACTTATCATTTAACTGAAATGATACTGGATGCTTTACTATTTTAATAAGAATGAGAAGATTCATAAAATCCTAAAACCTCAAAATTGGAAGGGACCTGAGAATCCATCTGATTCATCTGTTACCTGACCAAGAATTCTTTCCATAATATTTTGGACATTTGGTATTCTAGCCCTCACTTGAAGACTTCCAGGGTGGGGGATTACCACATTCTAAGGCGGCACCTTTCACTTTATAAATGTAGTAACTAGGAAGTTTTAACTTAAACTGAAATCTGTTGCAACTTCCACCTATTGTTTCTACTTCTGCTTTTAAGGGCCAAGTGGCACAAACTTAATTCCCTTTCCAGAAAATAATCTCTCAAATATTTTGTAACAGGTATCATGCCTCCATCCACTAAGGTTTTATTTTTTTTCCTCATGTCATCATTTCCAGTCTTTTTCACCAACTAAGTCAGCTACCTTCTGGATAATAGCTTCAGCTACAAAATAAACCCTCAAAAATTAATATTTCTATATAATGATAACAAAACATAAGAAGTAATAATAGAAAGAAAAATTCCACCCCAAATAATTACAAAATGCACCAAATATCTGGGGATGAACCTACCAAAGCACACAAAAGATTTATATAGATTCAGTTATAATCTAAATAGCTGGAAGAATATTCATTGCTCATGGTTAGGCCATGCCAATCTGACAAAATTAATTTATACCAAAATTAATTCAATTACCAAGAAGGTACTTTTTAGAACTTAATAAATTTATGTAGAAAAACAGAAGATCTATGATATGAAGGGAAATGATGAAAAATAGTTGTATCAAAGGCAAAATAGCACTTCCAGATTTCCC
This sequence comes from Phalanger gymnotis, assembly GCA_028646595.1. Lineage (NCBI taxonomy): Eukaryota > Metazoa > Chordata > Mammalia > Diprotodontia > Phalangeridae > Phalanger > Phalanger gymnotis. Next base: position 8,660 of record JAQQSZ010006876.1, read on the forward strand.
ACTACATTGTAAAGCAAGACTCATCAAAACCATCTAGTACTAGTTCAAAAATAAAGAGATCAATGGAACAGATTAGATTAGAAAAAGTCAGAAGTAACAATAATTCAATGTTTGATAAAGTAGAAAACATAAATTACCTAGGAAAAAAATCCCTATTTGGTAAAAAACTGATGGGAAAGTTGGAGAGCAGTCTAGCAGAAATTGGGCTTAGACCAGCATCTTGTACCATGTTTTACAATGCATTCTAAATGGACACGTGACCTTAACATTTAGGATTATGTTATTTTAAAAAACTAGAAGAGAAACAGATTATATGCCTCACATCCTACAAATTGGCAAAAATTACAAAAAATGGCAATAGGCAATGTTAGAGGAATTGAAGAAGGATAAGGACACTAATAAATTGTTGGTGAGGCTCTGAAATGGTACAACCATTCTGGAAAACAATTTATAATTATGCAAATAAAATGACTAAACTGTCCATACCCTTTGAACCAGAGTCTACATTACTGGGTTTATACCTCAAGGAAGCCATCTACAGAAGGAAAGTCCTCATATTCTAAAATATTTATAGCAGCACTTTTTGTGATAACTAAGAATTGGAAACAAAGTAGATTTCCATCAATTAGGCAATGGGTAAGCAAATTATGGCATGTCAATGTAATGGAATATTATTATGCTATAAGAAATTATCTAAGTGATGAATATAGAGAAACACGGAAAAGATCTATATGAATTGATGCAGACTGAAATAAGCAGAGTCAAGAAAACAATATACACAGTAACACAACAATGTAAATGGAAAAAACAGCTATACAGCAGAAAAACAAAAGTAAATGTAACAAAATTATAAAGATCCAGCAGGACTCAAATGAAGTTATATGACAGGACACTCCAAAACCACCCACTCATAGAGGTGGAGGCCCATATGTAATACACATTACGCATGTCATCGAACTTTTTCAATGTATTGATCAGTTGTGCTGATTTTTTTTCCTCTCTAAAAATACTTAATTTTTAGTATGGAATGGCTCTCAGGGAAGGCAAAAGGGAGGGATATTTGAGAAAACTATGATGACATAAGAAACATGGGAGAGATATTTGAGATAACTATGATGACATAAGAAACAGATCTCAATAAAAACTTATTTTAAAAAAATTGTTACACTGCCTGAAAGCCATAACTGAAAAAAGAACAAGGGCATCATATTTAAAGAAATCTTAAAACTTCCCAGATCTCTTAGAACCAGATGGCAAAGTAGAAATTGAAAAGAATTCAATAGTTACCTCATGAAAGAAACCCCAAAATGAAAACTCCCAAGAACATCACAGCCAAAATCTGGACCTTCAGAATTAAAGAAAAAAATATGGCAAACAGTCAGAAAGAAAGAATTCCTTTGCTAGGGTTTGCTAATCCTAGAACCACTGTCAGGATTACACACAAATTTCTCAGCCACTAGTATAAAAGAGTAAAGAGCTCAGAATACCATATTCCAGAAGGCAAAGGATATAGATTTACAGCCAAAAATAACTTAATCAGCAAAACTGAGTACAATCCTATGGGGGAAAAATGAATCTTTAACACAATAGAAAACTTCCAAGCATTCCTGATGAAAAGACCAGAGCTGTACAAACTTTAAAGTGCTAAAAGGAGTCCAGAGAGACATGAAAAAGTTAACAGAAACAATCATAAGGGACTAAACAAAGATAAACTGCTTACATTTTAATATGAGGAGATGATACATATACTTGAAAGCAGAGACTGAGGGTGAGAACCAAAATGAAGGAGTAGGAAGAAATACAGCAAGGTTCCCCCCACAAAAAAACCTCCTCCAAACAAATCTATAAATCAAGAAAATTATGAAAAGAAAGTCAATTGACTGGAAATAGAGAACCAAAAACTTAAGGAAGAAAATAATTCCTTGAAAACTAGAACTGGGCAGGGGAAAGCTAATGACCTTCTGAAACATGAAGAAATCATAAAACAAAATCAAAAGAATGAAAAAATAGAAGAGAAAGTGAAACCTCTCATCAGAAAAACAACCAACCTAGAGAACAGATTAAGGAGAAATAGTAAAAGAATAGTCAGACTACCTGAAAACTATGATTAAAAAAAAGAATCTTGATATAATGTTACAAGAAATTATTAAGGAAAATGACCCTGAGGGTTCTAGAACAAGAAAGCAAAGTAAAAATAGAAAAAATCCTCTGATCACCACCTAAAAGAGGTCCCAGAAGGAAAACTTACAGGAATATCGTAGCCAAATTTCAAAGCTCCCAGGTTAAGGAGAAAATATTGGAAGCAACAAGAAAAAAAAAAAACAATTTAAATATCGTGGAGCTATAATAAGGATTACACAAGACCTAGCAGCTACTATGCTGAAGAATCATAGATCTTGGAATACTATATTTTGTAGAGCAAAAGGGCACGGGTTATGACCCAGAGTAACTTACCCAGCAAAGTTAAGTATAAAACTGAATGAAAAAAAAAATGGCATTTAACAAACTCAAAGACTTTCAGATTTTTGTGACAAAAACCCCAGTACTTAAAGGTAAATTAGACATATAATATCCAGGAGAAATATATGGTAAACATTAAAGACCAATTATAAGGGACTCAGTAAGATCAAATTATTTACTTTGTACCTGTGAAAATATTAGCAGTACTCTTATGATTGTCATCATTATTTGAGTAGTCTGAAAGAGAGGTGTGGGCTGAGCTGAGTATGATGAGGTGAGTCTAAAAAAATAAAACTGTAGCGAGATATTAAAAGGAGTAATTATATAAATGAGGCATAAAAGGAAAAACTGATTGAGAAAAAAGCTAGTAGAGGGAAGAGCAAGTAATGTTGGAACCTTACTCTCATTGGGAATGGGTTAAAAAGTGAATAACATAGGTATCTAGAATGGTATAAAAGTCTTCCAAATTCAGAAAGAAATTAGAGAAAAAGGGGATGGGGTGGGACAAGGATAAGGGAGGGACTCTTTGAGGGGTGGGTAAGATAAGGAATAGGAGGAAAAGGTAGCAGGTAGAAGTAAAGCAGAGGAGTCAGGAGGGATGGGGTAAACAGGATGAAAAGGATAGTGAGGAAAAATAAGAAGGAAGAAAATACACAAGTAATCATAGCTTACATTATGAATGGGATGAATTTACCCATAAAATGGAAATGGACAGCAAGATTAAAAATCTGAATTCAACGATATGTTGCTTTCAGGAAACATTATAAAAATGAAATTAACATCCACGTTGTTATTATTGCCTTACTGATATAAAAACACACAAAGATAAAATAAAGGGCAGGAGTAGAATTTAGTGTGTAAAAAAAAGCAGGGATGATCTCATGATCTCAGACAAAGTTAAAGTTAAAACAGATTTAATCAAAAGTGAAAAACAGAGAAACTATGCTATGTGTCAGCAATATTACTCAATATTGTTTTAGATCATTTAAAATACCTAGACAGTATGAAATATCTGAGCATATACCTGCCAAAACAGACACAAGAACTATATCAACATAAACATAAAACACTTTTTCTACAAATAAACTCAGATCTAAATAACCAAAGTACTATTTATTGTTCATTCATAAAGCCAATATATTTTTAAACAATTTTACCAAATTTATTTATTCAATGTCATCCCAATTAAATTACAAAAAAAAATTATTTTATTGAGTTAGAAAAAAATACTAACAAAGTTCATTTAAAAGAACAAAAGGTCAGGAACTTCAAAGAAACCAGGGAAAAAAAGATATAAAGGAAATAGATTCAGCAGCATCAGACCTTAACTTAAACTATATTATAAGGTAAGAGCATTGTTGAAGTGTAAAAAGGATAATTTTGATTATTTTAAATTAAAATTTTCTTATATAAATAAAACCTATGTTTTAGGTTTGGGGTTTGCTAATCCTATAATAAGGATTAGAGAAGAATAGAATAGAAGAATAGAAGGAATGCAGAAAACTGGGGTTGGGGGAACTTTCATAGACAATCTCTCAGATAGGATGTGATTGGGTTGGAATATTGCTGTGGTATAGTTTAGAAATGATGAGCTGACTTGGACTTATGAAGGAAGATGCTATCCACCTTCAGAGAAACAGATGACAGGAAGAAATAAGCACAGTATGGTCTCACACGTGTATGAATATATATGTGTATATATGTTGATGTTTATAGATAGCTCTGTGTGCGTGTGAGGGGAAAAAGTAAAGTACACAGCAGAGATTAAAACAAAACCAACAAGGAAACAAAATACCTTATTTCTCCACATATAAGACGCTACCATGTACGAGACGCACATTAATTTTGGGGTCCGAAATTTGAAAAAAAAATGTATTACATAAAATTATTGAACTCAAGTTTTATTCATCATAAAATTCATACAATAATACGATAAAATTGAAGGACCTTCTGCTCATAGCTTTGAGGCATCTTTTGGGCAAGTCTGGTGGGTGTATGCATGCTTAGTCCATTCCGTTTCATGAACCTGAGGCGCCAATTGTGTCCTCCTTTGAAATCAGTAACTTCTTTTTCATCAGCAATTCTTCATGTCTCATGCTGAATCATCTTTGTGGACACAGGAATTCCAATTGCCCTTTGCTCTTCAATCCATATCTTCAATTCTCTCTCTAAATCAGGCCATTTTGCTGACTTGCCTCTCATGGCCTTCTTCTGTCATGGCATTTTCAGTAGGATTTCTTCTTCCCATAGCCAGTCTCAGATTGTTTTCTCAGTTGGAGGAGGACCCAACTTACATTCAGCAGCACGATTTCCATTCACTTTTGCAAACTGGATCACTTTTAACTTGAATTC
>JAQQSZ010006877.1:0-13471 GCA_028646595.1 Phalanger gymnotis
AAAAAGCAGTTCTGTTGGAAGGGAAGAAGGGGAAGGTGAGGGGGAATGAGTGAATCATAGTCTCAATGGATCCAACTTGAGGAAGGAATAATATACACACTCAACTGGGTACGTTACTCTACGAGAAAGTAAGGGGAAGGGTAAAAAAATGGGGGATGATAGAAGGGAGGGCAGATACGGGGAGGAGGTAATCAAAAGCAAACACTTTCAAAAAGGGAAAGGGTCAAGGGAGAAAATTGAATAAAGGGGGACAGGATAGGATGGAAGGAAATATAGTTAGCCTTTCACAACATGAGCATTATGGAAGTGTTTTACATAATGATACATATGTGATCTATGTTGAATTGCTTGCCTTCCTAGGGAGCGTGGGTGGGAAGGAAAGAGGGGAGAGAATTTTGAACTCAAAGTTCTAAAAGCAGATGCTTAAAAAAAAGTTGTTTTTTACATGCAGCCAGGAAACAAGATATGTAGGTAATGGGCCATAGAAATCTATCTTTTCCTACAAGCAAGTAAGGGGAAGGGGGATGGGGTGTGGAAGTGGAATGACAGAGGGGAGGGCTGACTGGGGAATGAGCCAATCAGAATATATGCCATCTTGGAATGGAGGGGGGAGGGTAGAAATGGGGAAAAAATTTTTAACTCAAAATCTTGGGGAAATCAATGTTGAAAACTAAAATATTAAATCAAAAAATAAAGGAAAAAAATATTAGTGAGGGGCTACTGGGATTTCAATTGTTGGAAGGGTATCTTATTAAAACACTATCCTTGAGCATGGATGGGGAAGGCAGCAGATTAGAATTTAGTTTTTCAGTCCCACTGTCTTCATTTCCAGAAGCCTTCGGCATTTTAGTAATGTTAGTCATGTGAGGTCAAATTTAAAGTGTATTCATGCTTCTAATTCTCACTGGTCTTACAACAGAAATTTCAGGAAAGCTAAATAAGAGCACAAGAAATATGAGGTTTGGCCTTTATTCCAAGTATTTTCTGAATGATTATGTTAGGACTGGGACTGTATTTAAACCACTGGGAATAATCAATATTGCTGCTATCACTTGTTCACCTTGTGACTAGCTCTGAGACTTTAGACTCTATCCCAGAGGAAGGATCTAAGTGGGAACTCATGTGGGGAAGGAAGGGGACCATTGAAGTCCAGGAATCTATCAGATATTTTATTTTCCCTTTGCATTTGTATTGTGTTATGTGAGAATGCTTCTCCTCTGGGTTAGGATTAGGTGTCACAGCAATAGAAGGGATTATTGAATTCAATCAGTAAAATTCCTCTTGAGGAAAAAGGGGGCATAGTCTGAGTTGAAATCAAAGGAATAAATTCAAGTACCACAATGGGCTGAACCAAAAATCCCCTGGAGAACCAAAATCCAAAAGGTGAAGAAAGAAATGGAAGAAGGAGGTCCCAATAGAAATTCCCAAAGCTGGACTCTGATAATCATTTAATATCAATTTAGTAACTTCGATAAGGGCCAGAGCCTGAACTAATCAACCAGAGGAAAAGTTTGGATCTAACAACTTCTTTGTTCTCTGAGCAAACTCAGAGAATACCTCTTTCTATGACAACAAGCCTAGATGGGGCTGACTTAACATTCTTTCCTCTGTTCATGGCCATTAAGGATGAGACCCTTAACCTGAAACACTATTTTGAATAATGAGAATTTTCCTTATCTCAATATTTAATGCACATATACTCTGTTATGGTATGTTAATGGTAAAGAAAATACAGATATCTTGGATCATAATTTCAATGGACATTTTGTCAACTCTCTTATTGTATTTACAACCTATCAAATTAAGAAATTCCTTTCTTGTGCTGTGATTAAACATACATGGAGATCATAAATTTTGGGTGACACAGACATGCTCAGTTGGGGCTGTCCTGAAATGCATTTAAGCCTTCTCATTCTTTTGTTCAGACAATCAGAACTTATGCTCTGGTTCTTTGTACTTATAAGAAAGCTAGCTTCACTAGCTTTAAAGGAATAAACAATATGAATTTACCTATCACCTAGCTTGTTTGCCTCCTTTAACCAAACTTTCAGGTGGACAATTCACAATTGATTATATGATAAGAACACTGTAGCTACCATTTATGAGATAGAATCATGGATTATACCTTTGTGGTTCAACCTCAAAAAAACTGATATTTTAGAATAGTGGTTTACTAGCCAGTGTGCCTCATCAATCTGCTTTATTATCAGTGTAGTGATTTGACCTATCAATAGTACACTATCCCATTTTACAGGACCAATCAATCAATAAGCATTTATTAAATGCTTTCTATATACTACTCTCAGTATTAAAGTGCTGAGGATATAAAGAAAAAGCAAGTATCTCTCCAAATCTGGAATTAGGAAATGTAGTTTGGACTGATAAAATTGATAGAAGGATTTATCTAAATAATTACAAATAGCATATTTGGATTAAAATATTAGATGTGTTTTATCACTAAAGAAACTGAGGCTCAAATATTTTAATGACTTTTCCAAGTTTACATATCTCGCCAGAATCAGAGGTGGGATGTGAATCCAGGTATTCCTGACTCCAAGTCCAGTATTCCATGTACTGTGTTCTGATTATAGAGCATATAGAAGTACATGGTAGTTGCAAAGCATTTCCAATTTTTGCTTCACCTCCACACCAATGATTTCCTAAAGGGAAATGTAGGTGTACAATTAATCATCTCCTTTTGTCACCAATGACTAAGCATTGTTCCCCTTTCTCTCTTTTTAAGTCTGAGCATTCAGATATAATATTTTTAAATTTTTACATTAGATTTTCTCCCTGGAGTTCCAGGTAGATTTTATTTAGTTAGATTATTTACTCATTCATTCATTTATAAATTTATATCAATTATAATGTGTCTCTCAACTTATCAAGGTAAAAAATAATTTTGGAGGAAGATCAAAATTTATTTCAATTCAACCACATGAATTATCTTTTTCTTTTAGCTACCTAAGATTTAATGGCATCTCATTTATAATTATGTAATTCTCTGTGCCTTAGGCATACTCTTACCAATTGGACCGGCCTAGGACTCAAAATAGAAATCCAGTGCTATAGTTAGCACTGATTGAAACCTTAGTAAATGGTCCATTAAATTCAGCAGACATTTACTAAGCACCTACAGTGTACAGAAAATTTTTGTGTCAGGTAAAGAATATTTTCTCCAAGTTTTTCTTCATTTGTTTTTTAATGTGGAAATGGCAGGTTTTCCAGTGTAAGTCATTAAAAGATTTTGATTTTATTTAAAATCATCAGAGTATCCTGGCTATCAAAAAACACATAACAATAGGTTTTAAAAACTGTCTAAATTTTTATTTGCTTTGAGACAATTATTAAATAGGTATATTTATTTATTTATTTATTTATTCATTTATTTATTTATTCATTCATTCATTTATTTATTTATTTATTTATTTATTTACTTATTTGTCTATCTATCTATCTATCTATCTATCTATCTATCTATCGTCCAGCCTGCTGAGATCTATATCAATATACTTTTCATGGGCCCTGGATAATGAATTGTAGAGGAAAAAATTATACTGGATTGCATTTGAGAAACTTGGAGACTCTTAGATGACCTCTCTCCATTCACTGTTACAAAGGTCTTTGTTTTTAATGCTAAATTCTTCTAATGATGCTTAATACCTTTGAATAAATAGTAACAATAATGTTAATAATAATATCTAGCATTAATATAATGCTTCAAGAATTTCACAGAATTTTACAAACATTATCTCATTTTATGTTCACAATAGCTTTGAGAGTTAGGTGTGGCCACATGTGGCACTATAAATCCTCAGGTATGGCCCTTTGACTGAATCCAAACTTCACAGAACAAATCCCCTTCATTAAAGGATTTGTTCTGTAAAACTTGGATGCAGTCAAAAGGCTACAGCCAAGGACCTAGAAGGCCACATGTATCCTTGAGGCTACAGGTTACCCACCCCTGTACCCTACCCCCATAAAGTAATTGAGCGATTAGGAGACTTGCCCAGAAACACACACTAAATTTTCTGAAGTCTGAATAATTAAACCCTATAATGTCAGATGACTCTGAAAATTAGGTGACCCTAAGGTTAATAGAACTATTTATAGTGGGTGTAAATAAGCTTTAGTATGTTACCCACAATGACGTATATTTGAGAAATGACTTAAAGCCATAATTAATAATATCTGTAATTGAAAAATGGAAATGAGCAGTCATGTAGGAAAAGAGGACATGAGATGGGCATCTGAGGGCTCTGAAGGTGTCCCTTGAACATTAAAAGCACCAGTGAAAGTGTTCTTTTTGTTGAAAAACTTACCACTAGTGAAGTAGCTGACTTAGATGGGAGATACTGGCACAGAACCTTGCAGCATGGCATGTTCTCATCAGAGAAGGTGCTGTGCTCTATGAGCAAAGAATCGAAGCATCTCAGAAGAAATATGAGATGTGCAAGTTTGAAGAATCCACCTGAAATGGTCACATGGACTATTCGTGCCTAACCTGTGTCAGTGATGATGTAAGGCAGACAGGAGTGCTAGAGGCAGATGAAGCAAGCAGTATGCGAAATATGAGAAAAGATGCAAGGTGTGACCAGCCAGAAAAAGTTATCAAAGAAGACTTTGTATTGAAGTTCCCTAATGTGGACTTACCTCTATGCTTTCACAAAGCACCCCCTTATCTGACATTCCAAAACAACTCTTCCTCTCCCCTTTCCTGTTATCTGTATGGACTACTGACATCCTGGAGTAATCCTCCATTTCCTCCTTTCCTATTCTCCTTGACCTGATATCCCCTCCTCCCATTCTCTCATCCCCTTCCCCCCATTCCAAAATATTACATTTAAACCAGACATTCACCCCAATAACCACTTTTGCCTCCTATGGGTAACAGGGCAACACTGTCTTCCATAGTGGGGAGCAGGGCTTGCTGCCTATGCTTTGTCTCTCCCACATATACCCACTTGGGTGTATCACCCCCATAAACACTTTATTTAAGTTGGAGACTGAATGAATTTATTTCAGGAAAATAGGACCCATTCATCTTTACTCCATCATTTTAGGTGGCACCCCAACATTCTTGGAGTGTACCCTGAACTCATCAGTAGAGCATTCTGAGCTCTGATCAGCCACAGTCAGATCCATTGTAATTTGGCTCTAACATAGTGATATCATATTGGTCCTCTTGGAGATCTAAGGACAACAACCACCATGAAAATGCCCTAATAAATTGAATAAATCCTCCATAAGAGATTAGGATTAGGACAGGACAAGGAAAATATTTTTTTTTCCTTTTGAGGGGCTAGGATACATTAACTTTACACAGTAACACAATTCTGTGATTATGAACCCATCAAGGGTGGAAATAAATAAACAGCAGTGGTTGGAATACGTTAATATGGTATAGTCAAAATAGTGTTCCTTACATTTGGAGTAACAAAAGTTTTGGTTGGAATGCCAGCTCTTGCACTTTTGATGATGATGTTGTGTCTTTTTAGTTGTATCCAGCTCTTTGTGACCCCATCTGGGATTTTCATGCAAAGATACTAGAGTGGTCTGCTACTTCCTTCTTTGTATCATTTTACAGATGAGGAAACATAAGGAACATGAGGAAGCATAGAGTTAAGTGACTTGCCCAGGGTCACATAGCTAGTTGAGACGTGGATTTGAACCCAGAATCACTAATCTTCCTGACTCCAGGCCTGGTGCTCTATCCACTGTGCCACCTAGCTGTCACAGCTAGAAGGTTACTAGCCGCTTTTCCTTGGAAAAGTCACTTAAAGTATTTTGGCCTAGAAGTTCTTTTTTCTGTAAAAAGAGGGGCTTAGACTGAACCAGGACTTTTAAACTGGGGTGCATGGACATGTAAAAATATATTTTGATAACTGTATTTCAACATAATTGTTTTACTTTACAATTCAATGTATTTTGCTTATTGGATTAAAAAAGTTATTTTGAGACATTCTGCAAAGAGCCCATAGACTTCCCTAGACTGTAAACAAAGCCATGCATGACACAAAGTTAAGAGTTTCTGACATAGATAATCTCCAAGATCCCTTCCAGTTTTGAATTCTATGATATTAATTGTATTTTTATGCATGGCTTATTTAAATCCCTCACCATTTGAAAAAAAATCATCGTGCCATGATTATCCAGAGACACTTTTAAACACTTTCACCTTGTCAAATTGTCTTATTTTCAGAGCACTGCCTACACCACTGTTTTTAAATGTTATTGCATATGTTTTTATCATAAATCCTGTTGTGACATCATATAAATAGAATTTCTGTTTAGATATCTATGAATATTTAGTTTTACTCTCCAACAAATTTTGTGGATTTTATTTGGAATAACTCAGGGAGTACTCCTTCAGCAAGAATTGCCACTTATCATTAACATTTTTCACAAAAGGACCAAAGTTGTCAGGTAGCCTACCCAATGCAGAGGTAGTTAATGAGAACATCCATCTCTTGTCAGCCTAATGTGGCATCTTTTACCCATGAAATAACTGCCGTTAATAATTAATAGCCTAGGGACTTCTCAGGAGATACTGAGTGCTTTATTTTTGTACATCTTCATTTGAAGTCTTTTACCAGATGAATTTTTCTGTTTATGAAAAATTTACATGAAAATGGGTTTTTTTGTTTTGCTTTGCTTTTCTTGTATGATAGCAATTGAATTTGAGTAAGGAGGTAAAAGGTTATAGTAGAAAAAATACTGCCTGGGAGTCAGAGGAACTATATTCAAACCTTCCCTCTGATACTGGCTGTCCATTTAGCCTCAGAAAAGTCACAACTTCCCTAGATTTCAGTTTCCTTATTTTGTTTATTCAAAAAAATGTTAGGTTAAATGATCTCTCATATCTTTTCTAGAGCTGAAACATTGACATTATGTTCCCATGTATAGACTCTACTGAGAGAGATTGGCAATTACCCTCTAACATTTTAGTCATAAGGATTTACCCAAGGAAATGAAAGATTTGATGAGATATCCATTACCACACAACTGGTAAATATCAGAAGCAAAAATATCAGAAGCAACATTGAAACATAGGTCTACCCAACTCCAAGATCAGTACTATATCTACTACACTAAACTATACCTTAATAATGTTTTTAAAAATGCATTTATTTATACCTCTTTTTGTAATTTGTCTCTGTGTCTGTAATATGTCCCTTGTATTGCCCCCATTGAACTAAATAAAAGCAAAAAAAATCTCCTCTCTTAATAATACTCAATGTAAAGAAAGAGAAAAAATAGAAAGTACTTATAATAATATTAAATTCAAAAGCAAATTAACACAAATAGCAACATTTCAATGCAAAATAATCCTAAATATTTAGCCTCTATGGAAAACCTATCAAAACATGCCAGTAAGAGGCTCTTAGTTTTTCATGGACTAATGGACAGCAAATCCTTATACAAAATTCATCCCTCAAAATGTTCTAGAGGATTCAACCAATAAACTGTACGTGGTCAGTACCATTGCTGCCCACAACTGCTTGGACACAACACAATCAAAATGAAACAAAAATGAACTTTAAGATAGTCTTAATGGATGTCACCAAAACAAATATTCATAATCTTTATGCTCTAAAGGTCATTCAAAACGTGGAGACCTAATAGACATTTCAATCTTTTTGGAAAGAGAATTAGGTATACGTCAGCTTTATGCATTACTGAAGATGTGCTAAATATGCTTGTGATGAAACTGTAGATGATAAAGTTAAATCAAAATACTTTTATTCAATTACCAAAAGCAGATATTTTAACCATCTGTGCAATACGCTTGAAAACACTGAATGCAAAGGAACAGGGGTAGGATAGCAACTCTTCCCAGGATTGCTTTTATCTGAAACCCATCAAACAAAAGTTGAGAAGTATAGGATGATGGTAATATTTATCTTAAACTGGTTTGTCTGTGGTTTAGGGTTCCTGGCTGGACCTAATCAAAACCATTATAAAGACCTTCTTGACATGGAAGACCATGGAACAAGTGTTAATCCTTCATCTTTTGGTATTATGAGAAAGAAAAAAAAAACATGTGAATAAATCAGAAGTATTGATATGGCACCTACGAATGTTTTGGTGTAGAATGCTTGACATGTAAAGTACACAAACCATAAATGCACATGAAATAAATTTAAGATGTCCATCTATTGTATAAGTGCAAATCATAAGAAATTGAAAATCAATCTTATCACTTATGGGCAAAAATGTACTGCTTTTTTTTCATTAATATCTGCAGTTCCAAATTATATTACAATGTATTTCAGATCAATGCAGGAAAAAATAAGGATCATTTCTTTCCTAATCTCATATTAAATGAAATTAGAACAGAATTTAAGATGTTGTTTAATCTAAAGAGAAAGAAAATAAAGGCATCTAGATAATGCACTGATAAGAAAAAGAGACTTGGAGTCAAGAAGACCCAAATTTGATTCCTGCCTCAGATATTTAATAGCTATATGGCACAGGACAAGTTAATTTCTTCATCTGTGAGATGGGAATAATAATACCATCTACCTCACAGAGTTGCTGTAAAATCAAATGAGATAAGGCATGCAAAGAGATTTACAAACCTTAAAATGTTATTTGATGCCAGATATTATTGTGGTTAATACGCATTTAGTTTGAACTCCAGAGGGTAGTAGTTGTCATAGTAGTAGTAGTGGTAATAGTAGTAGTAGTGGTAGTAGTGCTGGTTGTAGTGGTAGTGGTGGTGGTGATGGTGGTGGTGGTAATTCTTCCTAATAATGGAAGTAGAGGAAAAAATAATGTTGAATGTATGATTGATTTAGAAAAAAATAATAGGAATAATTAAAATCAAATGTATATGTCTTTTTAAGGCATGATGGCTTGAACCTAATAAACCAAACATGAAAAATTGATTTTTTAAAGATATTTGTAATGACAAAGTACAGATTTTTCCCCATTATGTCGATTTGAACAACAACAACAAAAAAAAAAACCCCTTGCACACATAAGCTGGATCTTCAATGATTTAAATGTAGTCATATATTTGTGCCTTCACATGTGTACACACAGATAATAGACAAACATACACAAACATGAATGTGTATATACATATATATATATATATATATATAACTATATATATGTATATATATACACATACAGAGAGAGAGAGAGAGAGAGAGAGAGAGATGCTATATCATTTAGGCAGAATTCATGACTTCAAAGATAATCATGAATATGCCTGAATGGTCCAAAATCACAGGATATAAGGAATTCTCTAAGTAGAAATCAGAGGAGTTAAAGCATTTATTGAAACTCAAAAGTAGCAGACCCATGGACCAGTGTCCTCAATTCAACATCCTGGCAAGAAACTTCCAAAACCAGTATGTCCATCTCACAATAGTAACCAGGAGGCCACAGAAAAACATTATGGCAGCAAGCCAAGCCATACTGGTGCTTCCCCACCAACGTCAGAGCCCTCCAGCAAGAAGACCACCCACTAGCCTCAAGCCCGTGATCAGCACTCTCCAGTCTCCGTGGCAGTCAGTCCTGCTTTTTTGTAATGCCTGCCACTGTCGCTGCCACTTCCACTGCAATCTCTAAGCTGTGTTCCAGATAGCTGACTGCTTCCCCTCTCCTCCAGCTCTTAACTGCTCTCACCAACTGCCTCACCAACTACCTCTTAGCTCTGCTCCAACCGTTCAACAAGCTCCTCCCACCACAGACTTCATATCATCATGTGGACCATAACTCAGGTGCCTACCATTGGCTGCAGTCTTAGCTACTCCCCCCAGGACCCTGAGAGCCTCACTCTGGGGCCCACTCAAATGGGCACGGAAGATCTTCCCATTCACTGATTGCCTTTACAGATACATGAATGTATATGTATTATATATGTACATAAAGAATAAGATGGGAGGTAAGCTTGTGGTTTTACTATTATAGGAATTACAAGGTGAGGTAATTCCTATCAGTGCAGCTTGTCATATTCTCTGCAATCTATAATCTTATATCAGAAGACAGTGTGGACCATTGAGAGGTTTTATCCTAACTTCATTCATATAACCAGTATGTGACACACACGAAGTCACATACCCAAACATACATACATACATAGTTTAAAACTCACAAACACACATATGTATACATGTATATGTATATATGGGGTGGCAGTGGGGGCAGGGGAGTGGGGGATGGGCTGAGTGTGGGGTGGGAGGGTAAGTGTGGGAGTGGATGTGTATGCATAGGGGGTGTATATGTTTTTATTATATTTTAGATGACATAACTTATACTTATCCTATATTATTAAGTTCATTACAATCATGTAATATAAAGCTGAATGTTGTAGTAGATATACTATGTGAAAGATGTATTCTTGAAAGGATAAATGAAACAGGAAGTATAAAGCGAAAACAGTATGAAAATGATACACTTATGTTTGGAAAACCATTTTCCTGGTATACCAACAATCATAATAGCTGTGTAACTTTGGGAAAGTTACTAACACTAAGTTTCCATGCCTTCATCTATAAAATGGGGATAATAGTGGTTCTATTTAGTTGACAGGGTATTTGAACACATAAGTGAAATAATGCAAGTAACTTCCTATGTTATTATAAGGTATAGATGGTGCTAACTGGGTTGGATGATCCATATATTAAGGAGCACTAGAAATCAGTAAATCTTTATTGTGTAGAACAATCCCAACTCAGGTGTGGCTTATGTGGAAAAGAGCTCAACATTCAAATGATGGTAGAGATGCAGTGGTAATGCAATTTAATATTGGAAGAAACTTTAGAGGTTATCCTGTGCAGCCTTGAGGTTTTCCATATTAGGAAACTGAGGTCTAGACCATTTAATTAACTTGTAATGTGGTTAATGAATGATAATTTTAGAAATAAAATCCAGGGTCCTGATTTCCAGTTCACTTCATGATCACTATGGTCCTTTCAGTAAGCCTTTTATAAAAATAAATATATTTGGCTCTTCATTATGTGATTTTTATTTATTAGTGATCAATAAATAAGAAAAAGTACTAAGACCAATATTCAAACAGCTCTACCTACTAGGACTCCCCCTCAGCTGAAAAATTTGATTTAGTAATTTGCTATTTAAGTGAACCACTGGTTTCCCTGTGTTGAAACTACCATGACTTCTTTCCCTTAGAGTCATAGCTTCTTTCCTCTGGGTTCTGGTTTAATGTCTTCTCTTGAATGTTGCATTTGGAAGGCTAGTTTCTCTGAGTCAGTTACAAAGAGAATTTAATTACATATTTTACTGCTGCACAAAAAAATTACTTTTAATGGCTTTTCTGCCGTAATTAATAACAATTGATGCACTTGAACAATTGCAGCCTCTCTCTCACTGTATTAACTAGGTTCATATAAGGCCTCAGCTGCCTTTCCTTACCTTTGTTCATTTTTTTCTTTTTCCACTTTATAACAGAATGATAGAAAGAAAAGCAAAACAAAACAGTGTGACATCTTCCTCTACTGCTTATTAAAGTTTTGCCATAACTGGTAATTATCATTTCCCATTAGAATATGGAAGAAAGCAGAGGAATATTTATTAGGAACTTACTATGTGCCAGACAATATGTTAAGTGCTTTAAAAATATTTGTCTCATTTAATCCTAATATCATCAGTATGAGGTAGGCACTATTTAGTTAATTTAGTTTAATTTAGTTAAAGGTTAATACCCTTTTTTATAAGTGAGAAAACTGAGGCAAACACAGGTTAAAATGACTTACTGAGGGTCACACAACTAATACATTTCTTTTTCTAAAAAAAAAAATTACCATTTTGTTTTTCCTCAGTTACATGTTTAAAAAAATTTCAACATTATTTGAAAATTTTGAGTTCCAAATTCTTTCCCTTGCTCCCTCTCCTCCTCACTCCACCCGCATTGAGAAAGCAAGAAATTTATATGCTGTATATATGTGTAGGAATACAAAACATTCCATATTACTCATATTGTGAAAGAAAATTTAGATCAAAAATAAAAAAAGCCTTCAAAAATAAAGTTACTAAAAAGTATGCTTCAATCCGTATTCAGACAACATCAGTTCTTTGTTTCAAGATGAATAGGATTTTTCATCTTAAGTCCTTCAGAGTCGATTTGGATCATTGTATTGCTGAGAATACCTAAGTCATTTACAGCTGATCATCTTACAATATTGCTGTTACTTTGTACACAGTACATTTCACTTTGCATGAGCTCATGTAAGTCTTTCCAGGTTCTTCTAAAAGCATCCTGCTCATCATTTTTTATAAAATTATTATTTATTTATTTAATATTTTTAGTTTTCAGCATTTATTTCTACAACAGTTGAATTGCAAATTTGCTACCCATTGCTACCCTTCCCCCCACTCCAAGATGGCATATATTCTGATTGCTCTGCTCCCTAGTCAAGCCTCCCTTCTGTCACCCCACTCCCACCCATCCAATTTTCCCTTACTTTCTTGTAGGGCAAGATAGATTTCTATGACCCATTGCCTGTATATCTTATTTCCTAGTTGCACGTAGAAACATTTTTTTTGAACATCTGCTTTTAAAAGTTTGAGTTCCAAATTCTCACCAATCTTCTCTCCCCACCCATCCTCCCTAAGAAAGCAAGCAATTCAACACAGGTCATATGTGTATCATTATGCAAAACCCTACTACAATAGTCATGTTGTGAAAGACAAACTATATTTTGTTCCTTCCTATCCTATCCCCCTTTATTCAGTTTTCTCCATTGGCCCTGTCCCTTTTTGAAAGTGTTTGCTTTTGATTAACTCCTCCTCCTATCTTCCCTCACTTCTATCATCCCCCATCATCTTTCTGTGCAGAAATATAAACAAAACAGTTCAACATTAGTAAGTCCCTTATGATTTCTCTTTCTTTTTTACCTTTTCATGCTTCTCTTGATTCTTGTGTTTGAAAGATGGTCTTTTCATTGAGAAAACTTGAAACTCCTCTATCTTATTGAAAATACATATTTTACCTCAAAGCATAATACTCAGTTTTGCTGGGTGGGTGATTCTTGGTTTTAATCCTAGTTCCATTGGAATATCATATTCCAAGCCCTTTGATCCCTTAATGTAGAAGCTGCTAGATCTTGTGTTATCATGATTGTGTTTCCACAACACTCAAATTGTTTCTTTCTGCCTGCTTGCAATATTTTCTCCTTGAACTGGGAACTCTGGAATTTAGCTATAATATTCCTAGGAGTTTTCTTTTTGGAATCTATTTGAGGTGGCGATCTGTGGATTCTTTCAATTTCTATTTTACCCTCTGGCTCTAGAATATCAGGGCAGTTTTTTCCCTGGATTATTTCTTGAAAGATGAAATCTAGGCTCTTTTTTTGATCATGGCTTTCAGGTAGTCCAATAATTTTTTTTTAAATTATGTCGCCTGGATCTATTTTCCAGGTCATTAGTTTTTCCAATGAGATAGTTCACATTGTCTTCCATTTTTTTTTTCATTCCTTTGGTTCTGTTTTATAACATC
>JAQQSZ010006878.1:0-13471 GCA_028646595.1 Phalanger gymnotis
GCCTGGGACCAGAAGCAACTGCAGCTGTAGTTCTAAAGCTGCCCCACCTCTGCTGCCTCTAGGGCGGTGGCCGAACCCGCAAACTGTATCCCAGTCCCCAGCAGCTTCTCCCACTAACCTACTCTGTTGTCCTTGGTGTTTGTGGGTTAAGAAGTCTGGTAACTGCCACAGCTCACTGATTCAGGCACTAGGGCATGCTCCACCCGGCTCCTGGTCTGGTTGGTCCACGCCGCCCACGCTGGGCTCCACACTGCTCAGCTCCGCTCCCCTCCGCTCCCAGCTCTGTGTGGGATAGACCTTACCCAGAGATCATCCAGGCTGTCCTGAGCTAGAGCCCTGCTTCCCTATGCTATTTTGTGGGTTCTGCAGTTCTAGAATTGGTTCAGAGGCATTTTTTATAGGTTTTTGGAGGGACTTGGCGGGGAGCTCACGCTAGTCCCTGCTTTCCAGCCGCCATCTTGGCTCCATCTCCCATCAGTTAGTTTAGAACCGAAATAAGAGTTCCATTTGTAGAATATCTAATATTACATATAGTTGATGTAACCTTATGACACTCATTTATTTGATAATGATAATAGCTGACATTTACCTATCACTCTAAGGTTTGCAAAACACCTCACATACACTATCTCATTTGGGCCTCACAACAACTCTGTGAGATACATGCTATTACTATCCCTCATTTTACAGATAAGTAAATTTGAAGCTCAAGGAGCTTAAATATTTTGTCCTGAGTGACCTAGCAAAAAATGTCTGAGGCAGGATTTAAATCCAGGTCTTCCTTCCTGATTGATGTGAGACCTGGTATACCTTGAAGCTTCTCCAAGACTTTCATAACTCATAACTTACTGTTGTTTCTTCTAGCCCTACCCCCAAATTTCCTAAAATCTAAACTTTTCCTCTAAAGCTTACTACACTAGCTGAAGAAAAAAGTTTGAAAGAATAGTTTAGGAAAGGTAATGTTGAAATATTAGAAATTTACTTATATTAGTCACAATAATAATAATAACAAACCTTACAAGGCATATAGATAGCAAAATCACTTTGATATGAGGATAAACACATTCACTGTTTTCTCTTTACAATAATATATTTGGATCTTTCATAGTAACTGAGACTTTCTGGTTATCACTTTCACTAACAGATTTATTTTACCTTAATTTTCTTGAATACGTAACAGAAAAAATACATTTATTCACTCGTATAGTACTTCAAAAACGTAAGTGTGAGGCTAGTTTTTTATTTAGACTGCATATCACTGTAACAAGGTGTTAATATGTGACTGACAAAATATGAGAACTAAGATAGCAATTGATTCTTAGCAATAATGAAATATGTATCTGCTTCTGTACCACTGCAGGCAATACTGGAATTTCTTACATGCATAGAATTTTCTCTGAAATCAGCAAGAGTTCCATATGCTTAAAACTCACATAAGGAGTATGAAATCAGGCCTCATGCTCATGCTCATGCTTGACATGATGATAATAACTAACATTTCTGTAGTGCTTTAAGGGTTGTAAAATGCTTAACAATATTATTTATTTTAATCCTCTCTATAATTCTGGGAGTTACATGTTATAATTATCACCATTTTATAGATGAAGGAGCTAGGGCTGAGAAAGAGTAAGTCATACAGCTAGTAAGTGTCTGCGACAGCTAGGTGGCACAGTAGATAGAGCGCTGGGCTTGGAATCAGGAAGACTCCTCTTCATGAGTTCAAATCCTGCCTCAGACACTTATTAGCTGTGTGGACTTCGGGTAAGTCACTTAACCCTGTTTGCTTCAGTTACCTCATCTGTAAAATGAGCTGGTGAAGGAAATGTATCTTTACTAAGAGAACCTAAAATGGGGTCACAAAAAGTCAGACATGACTGAATAGGTAATAGCCTTAGAGGCAGTATTTGAACTCAGGTCTTCAGGATCCCAAGTCTACAACTCTATCCACCTTGTATCTACCTTCTCTTCCCTTAATCATGAATTCAACGAGGCTCCTGCCAAGTACCTGGCAAACATGGTCCCTGGTTAAATCCCCCATTCTATGTTCATATTCCAAAAGCAGCCCTGAGAAGGATAAAAGCAAGGATACAAAAACACACAGCAGTCATCCCTTCATGACCAGTGAATCTATAATTGGCTGTTGCCTGGTATATGCTCACTTCCCCCAACAAAGCCACATAGTCCATGAATTGGAGATCCCTCCCTCTCAATGCCCATTTAGAACTTGTTTCACATAGGTTTACACAAGCCTAATTTATGATCTTCGAGCTGGGAAGTCAGACTTAATTCTTTTTTAAGTGCTTTAAAAATTATGCTTCAGTGTGAGAGACAAGTTTTGTTTAGGCTTCAGTGTGAGAAGCAAGTCCTGTTTATGTTCTAACAACTCATTTAGGTTATAGAAAACCATGTCCCTCCATTTGAAAAACGTGAAGTGTTCATTAGATAGTTTTTAGTTAGTAATAATACAAGGTTAAAAGACATTCTGGGAATACTAGGAAGTGGATGTTCATGCATTTTGGGGGGGCAGGGGTTACATAGGGCTACTAAACATAATCATTTCTTTTTTCACTTAAAAAAAGCAACCTCTCCTCAATAATGCTGTAAGACTTCTTTGATGTTAACAGAAATTTACTGTATAGGACAAGCATATTAGTAGACCAAGCAGCTTCACTTAAATTTATTAAAGGTAGGACCCAAATAGGATTTTTGACAGTTATCAAACTTACAAATGCTCAAGATTTTGATTAATCACTAAATAACTAAACACACACACGCACATATTCCCTTCCCCTTCCCCAAAGCAATGAAGTTGTTCTTGCCCACTAGTTTTCATTGTAATATACATGCATATATACATGTGCATAAGTCTTTATCATGACAATATCATAAGATTCATCATACCATACACACATAGGTATATATCTCAAGTATTCATTGAATTATATATACATATTAATGTAATTCCTAAATATTCTATATATAATTCCTAAATATTAATTAATGAAAAAGAATAAAAGAATTTTACATGCATATTTACACATACACATACATTTGTCTAGATCAATAACTTCGTCAGTATAGGGAAGGGAAACAAACCTTTACTATTAAACTTACTCTACGCTAATCACTGCTAAGTTGAAGAAACCAACTTTGGTTGTAGAGCTTATAAGTTTCTGAGGCTAGATTTGAACTCGGGTCTTCCTGACTAAAGGCCCAGCATCCTATTTACTGTACCACCTAACTTCCAGGGATCACCTGGAGAGGAAACTCCTTCTACTAATGCAATTCTGCACCTTCTCTGTGACTTCTAAGTCTTGGGCAGTTATCAGGGACACTGAGAGGTTTGATGACTTTCCTAGGGTCTCATGGCTGGCATGTATCAGTGGCTCTTGAACCCAGGTTTTTCTGATTCTGAGGTTATTCATCATGCCACACGTCCTCACTGTTTATTTATTTGTTTAGCATTTCAAAGTTTCCTTAGATAAATGTTCCCAAACACATGTGCTTCCTATGAATAAAACATCCCGTTTTCCATGTTCAAATGGACATCACAAATATGGTTGCTCCATCCCCCCCATCCAAAACAATGAATTTTGTTCTTTGCCCTCAAGTCTTCAATTTGTACTCAAATCACAACCAAATCACTCAAGACAAAAAGAGTATATTCTCTCATCTTTCTTTTTTGAAAATAGCTAATGTAGGGCGTCCCTAAAATTTTAGTGCAGTTTTAACCCTATATAAACTTTAATAGCTTAATGGCTTCAAGCTTTAATAGCTTAAACCTGCACGAAGACTTTTGGGACACCTTGTATTCCTCCAAGTGATAATATTCTGCTTGCCTATCTTGTTTGAATGGGTGCACACACACACACACACACACAGAGGATGAAGATACGTTATTACTGATCTCAGAAGGAGAGTTGTGAAAAAAATGCTTTTAAACCTCTCAAGCACTACATAGCTGTGAGTTGCTTTTATCATGGCTCATAATTATGGAGCAGCCAGGCAGTACTTTAGAGATGATTGAGGCCACACTCTACAATTGAGGAAACTTAGGACCAGAGAGATTGATTGAATTGTCCAGAATTAAAACTGGATTCTCCAGACTTTTAGTCTAGTACTTTACCATTATATCATTTTGCTTCATGAGAAAAGTAGAACTATACTGCATAAATTGACCTGTGTCTTTGATTTCTTTCATATTCCTGGAAGGCAAGACCAAATTATAAGGTGGAATTTAGTTCTAGGAAAGCTTATCTTGGCCCCCCAATCAAAAGTGCAGTATATTAATCCTCTATTTTATTTTATTTTGCTTATAGAAATGCTTGTTCTCTCTCTCTCTCTCTCTCTCTCTCTCTCTCTCTCTCTCTCTCTCTCTCTCTTTCTCTCTCTCTCTCTCTCTTTCTCTCTCTCTCTCCTCCCCCTCCAAAATTTTTAAACTCCAATAAAAATGTTAAATGGTGGTTTTATGTTTACTGAAGTATGAATAGGGTCTTGTTACACAGTGTTCTCACCTGTAGGGTAGCCTCAAAGTATGCACCCACCTGCTTGAACACAGCTTTTTAAAGAAACATACTCATAACTTTGAGAAAACAGAACTGTGATAGCTTAAGGGTTGATATTCATAAATTGCTCTCGCTCTCCCTCCCCTCCAATATCTCTTCCTCCCCCCCCCCCAATAATACACAGCATCTCAGGGAGTAAAACAATTAAGGATTTGGAATGGTGGGGGAATGAAGAGGAGGCAAAATGACATGTTTCCACCCAGAGTCATGCTTCCTCTCTCCTATGCCCTAGTGCCTTATCTACAAAGAGGGGGAAAAAATAGCTTTCCTCATACCAAACACACACATCCACATGCAACAATAATGTCAAAAGCAAATATCATTGCCTCTAAGGAACCTAAAGTATTTACAATGCTTCATAAAACCCTGGCATCATTTCCATGAGGAAGGTAGGAGGCAATTATAATGAGCCAAAAAGCACACTGAGCTCCCCTAATGATAGATGCTATGTAAACAGAAAAAGCCAAATTATAATTTCCCTTTGTTCAGAAATCAACTAAATGGATGGTTTAGGCCTTTAATTCACCTGTCTCCAAAGGTAAGCATTTCTTACCTTAAGCCAGAAGACTTTGCTTCAAAATGAATCATTTTCCTGCCCATTGGAAACATTTTCCCGATGAATCAGCAGAGCTATATTTGCATTTTAGAATTTTGATAGCCCAGACACTAAACCATCCATATTAGTGGATAAAAATAAACAGTACAGCTCTTAGTGCACCAGTGCTATGAAAATGCCAAGCGGCAAGAGGGGTCTGGGGCCAAAAGCAAAGGCCAGGGCAATTTCAGTATCAGGGGAATAAATACATATTCCGTGTTATTCTTTCGGGAATCTTTGAATCTTACTATTCGAAAGAAGCAAAGACCAAAAGCTTCAGCTTCCCATATAGTACAGAAATCTCTTTGTTTCTGTTTGGTGTTGAAAAAAAAAGAGTGCTTAATGTGTGGCCAGAGGTTCGACTCTTCTTGGTTTTGACACTTAGTATTGGTATGATTTGGGGCAAATATTTTAACATTTCTTGGTCTCATTTTGCTTATCTCTTTAAAAAAAAAAGAAGCAGGGTGTTGGACTCAATGACTTCTCACTTTAAATCCCTACTCCTGTAGCTTTTTAAAAAATGGTTTTAAGAATTTCTTCATACATGAAAATACCACACAAGATAGCCATCATGTTCCATTTCTGCTACGGGAAGTGTCTGAAATATGTTAATGTAGTAAGCTTTGCTCCCTAGTATAGGGATTTAGCTGTTCATCCATAGTTCCTGATCTCAAGTTGCATAGGCTCCGTTTTTGTATAAGGCTGAATGAGAGGGATCTAGGTTATCTGTCCTCAACTTACTCCTGTGCCAGCAGAGGACATTGCCTGAAGCATGATTCCTTTGATGCCTTTTCTAATTTCTTTCAGGGGTGGGTGGCTTGTTATGAGTCAAAAGTGGTGCCTCTAAATTAGATGAGTGTTATATTAAACTGACCATGCATTAGTTACTTTGGGAATAAATAGAAAAAGAATAAAGGCAAGAATGGTGGGGAGGGAGGACGGAAGGAGGGATGGAGGGAGAAATTTTGCTATGATCATTTTTCCTTTAGAAAAATGACTTCAATTCTGCCAGGAGGGATCACTTTTCCCAGATTTTAGTAAAGTGAGTTTTTGATAACAGTTCCTATAAAATTATTTACAGCCTTTGTTCACAGCAGCGAGAGAAGCTCTTTAGAAATACTGCACTGCACGCTTAAATTGCATTTTAGATGGTTCTTATGCTCCAATGATGCCTAGCTTCACCCACTGAAAGTTTTCCACTGTCACTCAAAGAAGTCTCACTGCATAAAAATAGAGGAGTCAGGTTGAGACGGGAATGAACCTGAGGGACTTGGATGACTTAGGGGAGTCTTTCCAGGTGTTGGTGCTATTTGTGGGGCTTCGGTTGTTAGTGAAGGAAGTCTGTCTTCTGCTCATGCTGTCGGAATCTTCTTTGCTCAGTGGCTGCTTCGTTTTTCTACAGCAGGGGAAACTCTGTACACAGTCTTGTAGAAGATGGCCGCTGAAAAACATGTAAATCCAGGGGTTGCAGCAGCTGTTCAGGGAGCCCAGTAAAGCAGTGATGGTAACAGCAGGGTTTTCAGAATCTGTGCAAAAAGTAAGACAGAATTATTTTACTAGTACTGAGACAGTGCCAAGAATTGTGCAGTTTCTAGATTGTATGCAAATGTTAATTTCAAAGCTGGTCTTAGAAATGTGCAACTTTTGTCCGGGGACCAACATGTTGATACGCTAATGAAGGAAACAAATACAAGAAGAAAGCCAGAAAGACATGAAGAATTGCACAGAATGACAGGGTGTGGATAGGCTGCAATCTGTACTCATGGAGGGTGTACCTATATCGACGAGACCATGAAATTAATATTCTTAGAGCCTAAGCACAGAGCCTTAAATATATTAGACATTTCATAAGTATTTGCTGGATTTAATCCAATTGGTTTAGATCCATAAGAATAGGACTTATTAACCTTCTTTATGTCATGGTTCACTTTATTAATCTATTGAAGTCTATGGATTATTTCCAGGATAATGTTTAAAATAAATAAAATAAAATACTTAGATTCACAATTATACGTAGAAAGAAATTATACTGAGATACCATTGTGAAGATATTTTTAAAAGTTCACATACCCCAAGTTAAGAACCCCTGCTTTGAGTATTAAAACGAAAAAGTTACATCTTGATTATTTGACAATAATCTTTAATTTTAATTGCTTAATTAATTAATCTTAATTACTTGATTATAATCTATTAAATTATGTATGGGGAAGTGGAGTAATCTATTGAAATGGACCACTAAAAGTGTTGTCTAGTAATTAGTAGGGAGAGGGTTTTGCAAGTATCTTGATTCGGTTATAAAATGAATCACTGATTGAGATACCGGGAAACAAATAGAATATCTTTTTAAATGACTGAGATTATTCAAGCAGAGTAGTAAGGAGATAGAAAACCATGCTGTTTGAGGGTCGTAGCCTGGAAAAGAGAAGACTAAGGGCAATGGGGATGCAGTATAGTTGTCTTCAAGAATTTGTAAGGATGCTCTAGGGATGTATGATGGAATTGTTTTGCTTGGAGCAAGAGGGTAGAACTGGGAATGATGACTAGAAGTTACTGAGAGGCAGATTTCAGCTTAATGTGAGAAAAAAATCAAAACAATTACAGCTGTCAAAATTGGAATGGACTGCTTTGGGAGATAGTGAGCTGCCCAACACTAGACATCATCAAAAGGGATTATTAGTCAGGTATGGGTTGAACTTGATGTCCTCTCAGGTCCCTTCCAACCAGTACACTATGATCCATGAATGCTTATAATGACGATAGAAAGCAACGATTGGTATGCCTTCTATGCTTTTTTATTATCAACAGTACCTAGCGGAATGCCTTGCGCAATATATTTGTTAAATCAACTAATCAATAAAATGAATTCCCTTTCAATTAAATTTGAGGACTCTATAACCAAGTCTAGGGTAGCTGGGTGGCATTGAAGAAACCAGATCATATTTATAGAGAGATGGCAAAGAATTAATGGAGAAGATTGAAGATGTATGAGAAAGTAGAAATAACTGGGCCTGGAGTCAGGAAGACCTGAGTTCAAATGTGGCCTCAGACACTTACTAGCTGTGTGATCCTGGGCAAGTCACTTAACCCTGTTTGCCTCAGTTCCTTATCTGTAAAATGAGGTGGTGAAGGAGATGGCAAACCACTTCAGTATCCTTGCCAAGAAAACCCCAAAATGAGGTCCTGAAGAGTCAGACACAATTGAAAACGACTCAACGACAAAATGACCAAGTCTATACATTTGCATTTATCCCAGTGATTCGAGCAATGACTGTGGAAATGTGATTCCAGTATTTAGTGCTTAAAAATAATCTAACATCAAAGATGATGACCTATTAACCTAGAGTTTTGCAAGATGAAAGTAGTACAATTACATTTCTTCTTCTTTACCAGCACTCTATAAGTTACCTTGAGACAATCTTGAGTGATAAAGTTTAACAAGTTAAATTCTGTTAAGAGCATTTGTTAGAAAATAGTAGAAAATATTCAAAACAGATTCCTTTTTTAATCATAATTCTCTGATCCTGTTTGGCTCTTGTTAACCTAAATAAATGTTATTACTAAAACGGGAGACCTGCATGACCTTGGATGAGTCAACCATCCTGGCTCTTGGTTTCTCATCTGTAAGATGGGTGGGTTGGCTTAGAGGATCTCTAAGAAGATCTTCTGCTTACCACATTGTCTGTAATGCTGTACATATTTTGTGTTTTGCAAAAGGACTCTTGTATGAATACTATTCCTTTTCTTAAAATAAAAAAATATATTAACATTAATTTGTCTTGATTGTTCAAATTTGGATTCACTATCAGCTATGCAATTTGGTAATGCTATACTTTGAATATAAAAATGCTGTCCCTTCTCATCAGGGATTACTTTCAAGGCCTGAAGCTGTGGCAAAAAGAATGAACCCTGACTCGTGTCTAGTGTCTTAGCAGTATGTAAAATGGTCTTTTCATAATTGTGTTTTGCTTTTGATGATATAGTGTTTAGGCCTATTTTCAAACTTGGTTGGCAATATTAAGAGACCGCAGTAGTCACAGCCTGTAAATTGTAAATAGAAATTTTTTAATGTCTCCTGTTACTCCTCATTTATTTAGAACACATTTTGTAGAAGCATAAAAGTTTATTATCAGCTTAAATGGCATTTATATTTGAGCAATTTGCTGGGAAGACTCAACTCCACAGTATGTCGAATATACATTTTAACATGTCCCATTAAAAACAAAGACATCTGCTTCCTTGTAATTATGTTTATCGCCCACAAAGTCTTGGGTAAAATATTTGAATTAAAAAAAACTTCCTTAATAATGAGTAGAATTATTTTTTTCAAGGTTTATGAATAGCTAGGAGAATCTCTAGTGTCACCATTTTGGAAACAGGTTAGAAAATAAAGATACAAGGTAGTGTCCTTGAAAGAACACAGAATCTGGAGCACTCGGAAGACTTAGGTTCAAATCCTGACTTTTCTACATATTTCTACTGTGACTTTGGGTAAGTCACTTCCTCTCTCTAGGTCTTTACTTCCTTAACTAGAATCTTGAGGGTAAAGTGAGAGTGATTCCAAATGATTTGCAAAGTCCTTCCCAGCTTTAAAATTCTATGGATCCCACTTGGTGCATTTATCAGACAAGTGCAGTAGACCAATGCGGTAGCTTGGTATAAAAGATCTGCAACTATTTTTCCTCTTATGGTCAAAATCCATTTTGAAGTCTGAACAATTACACCTATTAACATTTCAAAATGGACTTGTAGAAGAGAGGGGAACTCTTAAAGTTAAACCTCAAATCAAAACCCAGGCTTCATGAAAGGATTCAGAATTGTAGGAGATATGGCTTTTGGGGAGATCTCTCGCTGAATTATCTAATGCATTTTAAAGAACGTAAGCCTGGATGTTAGATGATTTCTGTAAAACTTTTAAAGTCTCCATGGCAGTTTCAAGCAGTGATGGTGTTCCAGTACCAACAACCTGTTGCAGCCAAAATTCATGGATAATCTTATTTACCAGAATATCTGAGGATATTTACCAACCAATGAGGGAGAAATGTAAATGAATTTTGCAAAATTCCTAAGGCTATTTGATTTTCGATTTAAGCCTGCATACATTATTACATATCCAATGATAAGAGATGGTACATTCTGGGTTTTTCAGGTTAGCTAATACATTAAACATTTTAACTGAAGTTTTCTTTCCGAAAGCAGAACAGTAAAAAGAGAAAAAAAGACTCCTTCCTGGAAGCCTAGACCACCTGTTCAAGAAAAGTCCATAAATGTTTCCTTCTGGAAATTTAAAATATTGCAATACACATTTCTACTTGCTGGGAAAGAAAGTTGGGAGGGAGGAACACATCAGTCAAGAGAAAAACCTTGAGTCTCTGTTTTCTTAGCACAACCTTTGTTGTTCCAGGTATCATTCTCCATTGTCTGTCTCTTTCTCTGTATTTCTCTGTCTCTCTGTGCCTGTCTCTATCTTGGTGTTTCTGTCTGTTTTTATATCTGTCTCTATGTGCCTCTGTTTCTGTCCCTGTGTTTCTCTCTTTGTCTCTGTCTCTGTTTCTCTCTATCCGGGTTCTCCATATCTGTGTCTCTGTCTCTGTGTCTGTCTGTCGGTTTGTGTCTCCCCTTCCCCCCCACCTTCTGCTCCCCAGGTGCTTACCAGTCCAGGAGGAATGCTGGTCCCAGACGGACCACATTTGGACCACGAAGAAGGGCGCCCAGCACGCGATGTACGCTGTCACGATCACGAACGTCATCTTCACGGTGCGGATCTTGGCCCGAGAAATGGACTTGACACTGCTGACACAGGGGGCCAACAGGAGCCCCTTGCGCAAGGCGCCGGCCGCCGCTTCCTCCTCTTGCTTGCTCTTCACCGTGGATGTCTTGCCGCGGATATTCCGCCAGATGTGATAGCAGATGAAGCCGTAGCAGGTGCCCAAGATGATAACCGGGGCCACGAAGATGCCGCCGGTCATCCAGGTCACGTAGGCGCGGACCCCCCAGGGCTGGATGAAGTTGGCCCAGCAGTCGCGAGCCTTGGTGACGTTGTTGACCTCGATCATGGAGAAGATGAAGTACTGGGGCGTGCTGAGCACGAAGCTCAGGGCCCAGGCGGCGGCGATCATGACCCGGGAGCGCCGGGCAGGTTGCTGCAGGGTCTTCAGCGGATGGCACACCGCGATGTAGCGGTCGGCGGTCATCACCACCAGCATGTACGCCGAGGCGAACATGGCGAAGACCTGCAGATGCTTGACGACTCGACACAGGCCGTCGGGGCCGCGGAAGCGGTAGGTGATGTCCCAGCACAGCTGGGGCAACACCTGGAAGAAGGCGACGGCCAGGTCGGCGAGGCTGAGGTGGCGGATGAAGAGGTGCATGCGAGAGGTCTTGCGCTGGGTGCGGTGCAGGGCCAGAAGTACGCTGCTATTGCCTAGCACAGCCACCACGAAAGTGGCAGCCAGCACTGTGATCTCCAGCTTGGCCAGCTCCTCGTTCCGACTGTCGCCCCCCGAGATGTCCAGGCTAGCGTTAGGGGCCGCGGTGGGGCTGCTGGCCGAGGGCCACCAAGGACTGGAGTTACCTGTGGCAGCTGTCCAGGAGGGCAAAGCCCCACCGGGAAAACGCGTGCTGCCCATTCCGCCCCACCTCACCCTCCCTTCTACACTTACGTCTACCTTCCCCTTCGAGTCTCTTGCTTTCTCAGAACACTTTGTCTTCTTTTCTCCCCTTCAGCTGTCCCTCCTATATCCCGTCCTTCTGACCCCACGTTCCTTCTGTCCTCGGTTCCCCTTTTTATCTCTCTGTCTGCTTCTCTATCTGTCCTTCCAGGGCTCAGCGTTTGCGTCTGGGCTGCTTTCCTCTAGTCCTGCTTCTCTCTCCCCCTCCCTCCTTTTTCCTACTGCCGGCAAAGGTTTGTAGGTGAGGAGTCTGCAAGGATCGTGAGCGGGTCACAATTATTTATGCTGGATTTGTTTTCCCCGGAAAGGCGCTCCCATCTCAGTGGCTGCTGATCGTCTGGTGCCAAACCTCCTTTTTTTTTTCCACGTCGGTGATTTGTTCTTTTTGCATCATTGCTGCAAGGGTGGAGCTGAGGCTCCCGCTAGTCCTTCAGCAGAACATCTGGAGACAGCAGAGACTGTTAGGCGTTTCGGCTCTTCAATGGACAGGACACCTCAATTCTCCTTTTCCCCTCTGTGCTCTCCCTGGCCACTACTCACTGACCACCTCCCTATTTTAGTTCGTCAGTCTTTGGGGATAAAAACATCAATTTCCAGTTGCATCAGCCGGAAATTATGCAGGTTCCTTCTATCCTTGGACGGACGCGCACACACTCCCCTTCATAGGACATAGCTGAACACTCCTTTATCAATCTTTTCTTTTCCACCCCGCCCCCCTCCCCCCGCTCCTTTTCCACAACCCTGCAACAATTCATAAAGTATTCCTCCTCCTCTTTCCACCAAAGGGAAAAATCTTGGTCTCATCACTGGGGTCCGTTGACAGCTGCCAAATTTCATACCCAGTTCAACTTCCCAATACACAATCTGCCCTACCCTAGGTATGGATACGAATTGAACACTTCCTTCTCCCCTGCCTCAGTGCTGGTCCCGCTTCTGCTCTACAGCAGAGAAGGAAGAAGGAATTTCCTTGCTTCCACTTCTACTAGCCCATACAAAACTGCTCTGTTCTCTAAAGGAGACCGTCCTTTTTTCTAGTGGAGGGTGTCCAGACTTCCCTCTAATCGCCTTCCTGAGAGGGAAGTCGGGAGCTCCGCCTGAACTCTTCGAATCCAGAAGCGAAGCTGAGGGTAGCTCAGGACGCTGAATAAGCATCCTGTAGAAGCTGAAGCCTTAGCTCTTCTGGTCCCGAGGACAACTTTGATTTAGCTGAAGAACACCAAACATAAGCTGTTAAATCAGTGACTTTCAAGGCCGGAGCGGCGCAGTAAGACTTCTGGACTCACAAGAGCCAACACTTGCTAGAAAAAAACAGACATCATCTAGACCCGGGCGGGGAACCTGAGGCCTCGAGGCCACATGTTCCTTGCCCCTGGTCTATACTCTGGGAAAGCTCGGGGTAGGGAAAGGGAAGTAGAGGCAGAAGGAAGTTGTCAAAGTGAGAAAGGAGGTTATGCGCTCCTCTTTAGGGTGGAGTCTGACTACAATCTACTCTAACGGAAGCAGATGTGGAGCACTCCCCCCTTAAACTCTGATCAATCTTCCCAAAGTCTACTGAGAAATCTCCCCCAGGGGCTCCAAGGGGGAACTTTTTCCAGATGCAGTCCAAGGAAATTCTGCGTAAATGTGCGTATCCATATCACGTA
>JAQQSZ010006879.1:0-13471 GCA_028646595.1 Phalanger gymnotis
ACTAAAAAACTACTTGAAATAATTAACAATTTTAGCAAAGTTGCAGGATTTAAAATAAACCCATAATAAATCATTGGCATTTCTATGTATTACTAAGAAAGCCCAACAGGTAGAGATAGAAAGAAAAATTCTATTTAAAGTAACTGTAGACAATATAAAATATTTGGGAGTCTACCTGCCAAGAGAAGCCCTGAAACTATATGAACACAATTAAAAAACACTTTTCACACAAATAAAGTCAAATCTAAATAATAGAAAAAAAACATCAGTTGCTCATGGGCAGACTAAGCTAATATAATAAAAATGCCAATTCTACCTAACTTAATTTAATTATTTAGTGCCATACCAATCAAACTTGCCATAAATTATTTTATAGAGCTAGAAAAAATAATAGCAAATTTATCTGGAAGAACAAAAGGTCCAGAATATCAAGAGAATTATTTAAAAGAAATGCAAGGGAAGGTGGCCTAGCCATGCCAGAATTTAAATTGTATTATAAAGCAGCAATCTTCAAAACTACTTGATACTGACTAAGAAATAGAGTGGTGGATCAATAATCTTTTTGATAAACCCAACGACTCCAGCTTTTGGGATAAGAACTTACTATTACCACAAAAATTGCTGGGAAAGCTAGAAAATAGCATGGCAGAAATGAGGCATGGACCAATATTTTTATACTATTTACCAAGATGAAGTGAAAATGGGCACACAATTTAGACATAAAGGCTGATACTATAAACAAATTAGGAGAGCAAGGTATAGGTTCCCTGTCAGATCTATGAGGAATGGAAAAATCCATGATAAAACAAGAGATAGAGAACATTATGAAATGAAAAATGGATAATTTTGATTACATTAAATTTTAAAGTTTTTGCACAAATAAAGCCAATGCAACCAGGATTAGAAGGGAAGCAGAAAGCTGGAAAGTAATTTTTACCACCTCTGTCTCTGATAAAGTCCTCATTTCCAAAATATATAATAACTGGGTCAAATTGATAAGAATACAAGTCATTTCCCAAATGACAAATGGTCAAAACATATGAACAGGCAATTTCCAGAGGAAGAAATTAAGACTACCTGTAGTCATATAAAATTATCTAAATCACTATTGATTAGAGAAATGCAAATCAAAACACCTTTGAAGTACGGCATCACATCTTTCAGATTGGCAAAACAGGAAAATGATAAATGTTGGAGATTTGGGAAATTTTGAACACTAATGCATTGTTGGTTCAGCTGTTAACTGATCCAACTATTCTGGAAAGCAGTTTCAAAGTATTCTGAAAAGGCCATAAAAATATGCCTACCCTTTGATCCAGAAATACCACTACTAGGTTTATATCCCAAAGAGATCATAAAAAAGGGAAAAGCACCCACATGTAAAAAAAATATTTATAGCAACTCTTTGTGTTGGCCAAGATTTGGAAATTGAGGGGATGCCATCAATGGGGAATGACTGAACAAGTTGGGGTACATGAAAGTAATTGAATTCTATTGTTAAATAAGACATGATGAGCAGGCAGAATTCAGAAAAACCTGGAAAGAATTGCATGAACCAATGCTGAGTAAGGATGAGGAATGAGGAAAACATTGTACACAGTAACAGCAACATTGTGAGATGATCATCTTTCATAGACTTAGCTCTTCTCAGCAATGCAGTGATTGAAGACAACTCCAAAAGTCTCATGATGGAAAATGCTATTCACATCCAAGGAAAGAACCATGGAGTCTGAATGCAGATCAAAGCATATTATTTTTCCTTCTTTTTTTTTCTTTAGCGTAGTTTTCACCCTTGGTTCTAATTCTTCTTTACAACATGACTAATGTGGAAATATGTTTATAATATAATTATATATATATATAATATAATTATAACAATGTGGAAATAACATTGTATATGTATGGCCTATGTCAGATTGCATGCCATCTTGTGGAAGGGGAAAGGAGGAGTAGACAATTTAAAGTTCAAAATATTATCAAAATGAATGTTCTACGCTAAAAATAATTGAATAAATATTTTTTAAAAAGATAAAGGTTAAAAAAGTAAAAAAAAACAAATGATGAATTATTCCTTTTCTAAAAGACAGATGTAAAAGTTTGGGGTCACTGCTACTCTAGTTTCCTTCCCAGCCTGTGATTTTTCTGAAAGAACCAAAATTTATATTATTATATAATCTTAAAATATTTTCCCTTTCTTCTGCACAAAAGAAAAATACCTCACATATGACTTTGCACTGAGAGAACTCAGAGAAGAGAAGGAAAGTATTACTTGTACATAGGTATAATTTTTTATTATACAGTCATTTCAAAAAATTGCAATAGAAATCCATTGGACATGCTTCGAAAATGCAAATGGATGCTGTGTAGCCATGAAGAAAAGAAATAATGTGAGGAAATATGATGCTATTTAAGATGCTTAAATGTAGTGGCAAAAATGGTAAGCTGACATGAGTAGATGACTCTCAGTTGTTGAGTGGCACAGGGATAGCAAGAATAACAATCAGAGGAGGAACAGGGCAAAAAAGTCCTAAAGATATGGAATAGAAGATGAGAGAGGTGGAGGAAGGAAGGACAGAAGAAGAGAGAGATTATCAAGGAAATTGTTCAGAAGTTAGAATGTTCATTTTGAGCATTGGCCTTCACATTTATTTTAAGAATTTTCCAAGTAACATTTCTGTCCTGCTATCTGTCAAGCACAAATTATGTTTTGGTTTAAAAAACACATTTAATTTTTTTCTTTTATAATTTTTTAAACCATCACAAAAAGTTAATGTTACTTGTCTAATATACAATTCATCATGCTAATTGGATAGTTAGGGCCATGGAGTTTTTCCTGTCCAAAAGGTGCATGAACACTCCTCTGGTGGCAACTTCCTGAATCAAACTGTGCCAGATAACTGCCTAGCAACCCCAAGCTATGTATGTCATCCAATTTAATTCATATACAATGACAATGGTTTTTAAGATCCCAGGAATATCTGAACATAATATAATCTATCCAGAGGTACTAAAGATGCAACTCTTCTTGGATTGGCTAAATAAAAGTCTGTACTATACATATCATGCAGAGGCTGACAAAACAGAAGTCCATGGTGATTCAGTTTAGAAAATTACCCTCAATCTTTGTAAAATTCTAGAAGAGTAGCTTTTTTTTCTTTGTTGAAACACAGATCTGTCAAAGGAATAATCCTCTCACTGAGAATTTGGGATTGGAATATTCTACTAAAAATAGTTCACTGGTGAAGAAAAACTTGAAAAATATTCCATATTTAGCAAACAAAATTCAACAAACATTTATTGACATGTTGTATGTGTAATCAACACCATGCTAAAGCTAATTTGAGATGATAAGCTATAGCAAATGTAAGAAATCTTATATCACAAAAAAGGAGTTGAATGATTTTACTAAAAATGTACTCCTATCCATCCTGATCTTCCCAGCTTCTCAGTTTTTCTTGATAGAATCACTGTGCTCCTAGTTATTACCCAGTTTTGTAAACTTGCTGTTTTTGATTCTCTGATTCATCTACCTTCCTCATTGTCTTCATATCCAAATAGTAGCCAAGTACTGCAAATTCTATTTTGATAGAATTAGTCTCATCCCTCACTTTCTTGCAGCTCAAAAGACCAACACCTTAGGCCAGGTCCTATCACTTTTCTCCTGGACTGTGGTAACAGCATGCTAATTCGTTTCCCACCTCAGAAATATGTTTATCCATCTCACTTTATTTTTCAAAAACCTTCAATAGCTTCTTTTTGTATCTAGAAGAAAAAGCAGATTCCTTAGCTTGGCATTTATGGCCCACCACATTCTGCTTCCAACCCACCCTTCTAAGGTTACTGAAAATTATTTTCTTTTGTGCAGTCTACATTCCAGCTAGGTTCGACTACTAGTTCTCCCCTAAACCTTCACTTCCTTGACATCATTCATAAGATATGTCCCATCTTTGAAATTCATATGCTATTCATCTCTACCATTCAGAATTGTTATCTTCTTTCAAGTCTTAGCACTAGTGCTATTTTCTTCTTGAAGTTTTTCCTGATCTCCCAAGCTGTTAGTGCTCTCCTCTCCCTAACTTCTTCCTTGTACTATACTTCTCTGTTTGCATATTTTTTTCTCAAAATAGAACGCAATATCCTTGAGCACAGAGGAAATCTTATTGTTTGTCACTGTCTGTCTGTACTGACAGTACAACTAATACAGACAGAATCATGGAAATGGTAATTATATTGGCTCATTGACTTCCACAAATCTTTCAGAAGGACAAAGAAACTTTTTTTTTCTTTTTTCAAATATGGTCAGTGACATATTGAATTATGACACCTAAATTCCAGCTGAGGGTCTCAAAACGTTAATACCCCTTAACAAAAGTAAGAAGAATGTCAAATCAGGCCTTTAGCCTCTGTTTTTTTTCTCTGAAGGGCATCTGTTCTCCCTTAAAATGAAGTCTCTAGAAATGTGTATCAAAATACCCACAAGTCCCCTCACACTCTTTCAGCATTGGCTCATAAATGGCTGTGTTTTTAGCTTCTGACAACTTCAAAGTTTATTTTTGAAAGGAGGGTTTACTTCTCTATGGAAAATATCCTCAGAGCTCTAAAGGTTTTGTACACTATTTGTGAAGCAGTAAGTTTTGGCTTTGCAGAATTTATTTAAGAAACTAAAGAAGGCTTCTACCTACTTGCCCTAGGAGGTGAAGGGCCCACTAAACATTCTCAAGCTTTCAATTTGTTTTATTTTTATTCTATGGGAAACTGGGCTCCTTAGTAGAGTGGAGCTGATTTCTTTACTTCAGCATACCATACAGTAAATTAGTAAAACAATAACCACATGCACACAAAAAAGAGTAAGACTTCAATTAATTTTATTTCAGTTCCCTTGAATTTCTTTATACTCCCTTTGGCACCAGATCTATCTGAGTGCTTTAATTGTTTTTGCTTTTATTGAAGAATATTTTTTCAATTACATGTAAAAACAATTTTAACATTTTTTTCCATTTTGAGTTCCAAATTCTGTGACTCCCTCCCCTCTGTTCTCCCTGAGGTGGGAAGCAATTTGATATAGGTTATATGTGTGTAGTCATGTGAAACATAGTTCCATACTAATCATGTTTTAAAAGAAAACAGACCCTCAAAATGAAAAAAAAAGTGAAAAATAGTATGTTTTGATTTGCATTCAAAGTTCATTAATTCTTCTCTGGAGATAGATAGAATTTTTAATCGTGAGTCCTTTGGAATTGCCTTGGATAATTGAGAATTGCTAAGTTATTCACCATTGATCATCATACAATATTGCTGTAACTGTGTACAGTGTTCTGCTTGCTTCACTCTGCATCAGTTCATGTAAGTCTTTCCAGATTTTCTGATAGCATCCTGGTCATCATTTCTTGTAGCACAATAGCATTCCATTACAACCATACAACTTGTTCAGCCATTCCTCAATTTATGGGCATCCCCTTAATTTCCAAATTTTTGCCACTACAAAAAGAGCTGCTATAAAATTTTTTTTTTAACAAATAGATCCTTTTCCCTTTTAAAATTTGTCTTGGATGCTGGCTTAGTAGCGGTATTGCTGGATCAAAGGGTATGAGCAGTTTCATAACCCTTTGGGTATAGTTCCAAATTGCTCTACAGAATGGGCGGATCAATTCTTAATTCCACCAACAGTGCATTAATGTCCTAATTTTCCTCTTCAACATTTATATCTGAGGGCTTTCTTCCAAAACCTTCCTGGGCTTTGAGCGGCAGCCATGGGCAGAATAAGGAAGGAAGAGACAAGACATGATACCCCCAGAAAAGTCAGTTATTGTCATATAGGACTAGGTTGTAATGCACCAGGAATGCAATCTGCGAGCAGACAGGTTTCTCTTTTTGTCTGGTTCTTCTATGACTCCATCTGTCTTTCTCTTTCACATTTTCTTAATACTCCAAAATTTCATCTTATCCTTACTGCTCCCTAATCCTACTTCAAAGAAGTGGGGATGCTGAAAGTTGGAAGAGGCCTTGGAGGTCTTTGAGTATAACCAAAATGTTTTACAGAGGAAAATATTAAGACCAGGAGTGAAGTGAAGTGATTTCCCCCCACATCACCCAGCTAGTAAAGGGACATTGTGATTCAAACATAGGATTTTAACCAAAGTTCCAAGATCTTTCCATTATACCATCCCTTTTTTATGTAACAGGTATCAAGGTTGGAAGGGATCTCAGTGAACATACAATCCAACCCATACTTAAACTAGAATAATATCTTCTGCAATATACCCAACCAATGGTCACTCACACTTTACTGGAAGACCTCCTCACTGTCTCTTTACACAGACCATTCAAAGTAACTCTCTCTGTCTCTGTCTTTCTCTGTTTCTCTCTCTGTTTCTGTCTATCTGTCTGTCTGTCTGTCTGTCTGTCTGTCTGTCTCTCTCAATGTATATGTATGT
This sequence comes from Phalanger gymnotis, assembly GCA_028646595.1. NCBI lineage: Eukaryota > Metazoa > Chordata > Mammalia > Diprotodontia > Phalangeridae > Phalanger > Phalanger gymnotis. The sequence continues at coordinate 6,435 of JAQQSZ010006879.1, forward strand.
GTGTGTATGTATGTATACGTATGTATGTATTTTTTTTCCTTTATTAAGTCAAATCTGGCCTCAGACATTCACAGCTATGATCTCCCTCAGTATATTCATCTGTAAAATGTTGTTAGAATAAAAATAGATAATATTTGTAAAGTATTTTACAAACCCTAAAGCTCTATATAAATGCTGTTTACTACTACTACTATTACTATGACTATGACTACTACTACTATGACTTCTGAGACTACTACTACTACTACTACTACTAAATTGGCCTATAGTCAATTCTTAAATATTACTTCTAGTTCTGTCCTTAGGGACCAAATACAGAAGGATAAAAATAAGACCAATCCCCTTTTTATTCAAGAATGCTTAATATATGAAAACACAGCTATTGTGTCCTCCCTTAAGACTTTTCTATCCCCAGTTATTTTAGCTTATGCAAATATGATCTCAAGGCTCTTTACCATCCCAGTTTTTCTCAGCAGCTTATTAATGGCTTTCCTGAAATGGTTAGCCCCAAATTGAATGAATATTTTAGAGTTGCTCTGACAAGGGCAGAATGCGAAAGGTTTATTACCTCCCTAGTCTCCAACACTATCCATCTCAACACAGACTAGATTGTATTAGGTATCTTGGTTGCCACATCATACTATTGCCTTATATTTATCTTACCATTTTTAGATGAACTGTCGTAAAGACACATTTCCCCTATCTTATGAAGATTTTTGAATCCAAATCTAAGGTTTTAAATTTTGCCAATAAGTTATATTTTATTCCAGTCAGCCCAAGGTTCTGGTTTATATAGATTTTTTTTTTCTGGATCCTAACTCTAATATCCATTCTGTTAGTTAAGCCTTCTAGCCTTGGGCCAAATTTAAATTTGTTGAACATGCCATTCCTGCTTTTATCCAAGTCATGGGGTAGGTGGTGGGGAGGTTAAACAGTAAAATGACAAGCATAGATTCCTGGGGCACTTCATTAGAGATCTCCTTTCAAACTGACACAGAATAGCTGATCACTACTTTTTAGGTCCAATTGTTCAATCAGTATCAAATCCTTCTAATTTTACTATTGTCTAGGCTATATCTCTCCATCTTTTCTACAAAAATAGATAAATAAAAATACAAAATTGTCAAATGCTTTGCTAAAGTCTAAATAAGTATATTTCAGCATTTTCCAGATGTGCTATTCTAGTAACACTGTCAAAAAACAAAAGAATATGAAGTTACTCTAACATGTTCTTAGTATCTATTCTTGGTAAAGTGTTGCTGGTTCTTTGAGATCTCTATTTCCTCATAAAGATTTTTTTTTAGTAGTAAATCCTTTAACTTTGTAAGAAATCACAGACATCTAGTTTGCAAACTCCATTTCCTTTTTTTTTTTCCAATGAGACATAAATTTAGGAAAGTGAGAGAGATATATTCATGCTCTAAATTAGATAGTGTGTTAGCAGCAGAATAAAGGAGAGGTCAAATATTGTTCATTGAGAATATAATTAGCTAATTATAGATTCCTTTCTGGCCTTCAACCTTCATCATGGAATTGCCTACACCTGATGTTTGTTTCTATCATTTCTATTTTAGTGATTCCAATTACAAATACCTAAACATGTGAATGAATGAAATACAACTGTAAGCTTTTTCTGAATGACAACAACTATTTTATGCCTGCATAATATGCTTATGAATGTAGTGCCAGGTATCTGAAAGCAGAAAGATGTGCATTTGCATATGTAAATGTACATTTGCATTTGTAAGTGCTCATCTGTGCTTCCAATTATGCATTTTTAAGCACAATGTATCCATGCTGTCTGTGAATGTGCATAATTTGAGGGTATGTTGTGAAGTTTTAGAAAACTTACCCTCTCATCTCAGCAAGTATTATTTGATCAATGCTGAGAAAACATGCATTGTTCAGGTGGGGTACTAACTTGAAATGTCAGAAATAACACCAAAAACACACAAAAAAGAACTGTTTCTATTTTTTTTATTATACCATGTTGGAGAACTCTTTTAGATTTTTGAAATGTCTATTTATATGGTAATTGCTCCCCAATAAATGTCTCCTTTTTCTTTTCTTTTTTTTAGTTCAAATTCCATTTTCATCTAATAGCCCTAGCTACCACCTTACTGTGTGAGTACAAATGATCTTCATGAACAGTGGTGAACAAATCAATAAAAAATCTCAAGTCTAGCTCAAGCTGACTGCCTAACTGTTCATGAATTAAAATGAGATGAGAGAAAACTTGAGGAAAATAGCCTGATGTGACTTTTCTGTGTCTTCAGTAATGCTTTAGGAAGACCAAGGCATCACTTGGAATTTGTATATCTATTTGCTATTATTAATAGAATAACATTCAAGTAGCAGCAATAGTTTAGCAGCCTAATGGCCTCTGGGCCCATTCAAAGGAAGTTGAGCCTTCTATACTTCTAGGAAGTATTCCTAGATAGATACATAGATAAATAGATAGATACCTAGATAGAGAGGGAGAGGGGAAGGGGCAGGGGGAGAGAGGAGAAGAGAGGGAGAGAGGATGAGAGAGAGGGAGGGAGGATGAGAGGGAGAGGGAGAAAGAAAAAGAGAGAGAGAGTGAGAGAGAGAGAGAGAGCTTAACTCAATTTTAACAAATTATGTGGACTAAATATGATTTAGTTTTAAAGATGAGAGAAAAAAATTGTAGCCATATGTATTCTTCATTCTACATGTTTGAGTGAAGAGCTTGGAAACCAAAATAGGCATTTGGAATGAGGGTTGTTTTGTTTATTTGTTTGGTTGGTTTGGTTTTGGCAAATAAATGATAAATTTTACTCTCAAGCATCTTATAACAAATATTCCATAGTTTAAATGATTAATCAAAATGAACATAATGAACATGGTAGCAATATGTAAAACTCTAAATAAGTTTTATGCAGGATAGTTTTTCCAAGGTGATATATTTGAAATTATGATCAATTTATTTAGCACTCCAACAGATATTAAACAGTAGAATATGCATGGGACACTTTTTTTTGCTTTGTACTATCTTTTTGACTGAGGTCATCTCTAGGTTTTCTTCTCCAGATTTATGTGCCTCCAGATCTCCATATGATTCTGATAAATTTATCTAATATTATAAAGACATCTTAGAGATTATTTGACCAAATTTTCCCCTTTTAAAAATGAAAAAATAAAACTAGGGGTTGTTCTTTCTTTCCTAAAGGGCAAAGTGTGTAGTTCTACAAGAACAAATTACATATTGACAACATTATAGAGAAACAGAGCTTCAAAAGACTTTAGAAGGCTGATAAATGCAAAGATCAGTAATACAATCATAAATACAGAAAACTGAAGATGAAACATGCAACTCACCTCCTCCCAGAAAATTTATGGACTTGAAATTTAGAGATGATTTAGAGTGAATCAGAGTTTAATGTTTGAATGTGCCACCAACTTGACTTCGACCTCTAGCTGAGCTTTTCTATGTCTGCTAAACAAACAGAGGCTAATACAGCTAGCCAGGAGGCTATATTATTTATCCAGACACTGAAAGGCACTCAAAACATCAGCTATTTCCCCCTCTGAATGTTAGCCATAATTTTTGCCTTATTCCTTGCTACAAAATGGCATTAATTCCTCACAAAAACTACTATTTCTCAAATCTTAATTTAATACAAATTTATAAATATTTAAAACTAATCATTGTTATAATCAATCAACTAGCAAGACATTTATTAAGCATCTACTGCAAATTTATGTGATTTAACTTGAACTAGATCCTCAATGAGGCCAGGCAATCTTTTTCTTCTTCCATAATTGATTCCATAGCCCACTCTGCATAGAATCTTTTCCAAACTTTCTTTTCTATCCTCAAGATTCACACATGTTCCCTATTCCTTACCTCCTCTCCCCAACTGAGAATCTGTTTTCATACTTTGAAAATAGGAACAATTCACCCTGTGCTTCCTCTTCTCCCTTTTTCATCTCACGTCTTAACATTATCCCCTACAGTGCATCCTCCTTTACTCCAGTGTTTGATAAGAAGGTAGCTCTTATCCTGTATGAACCCAGTCTCTCTACAGGAGTTTTTGATACCCATCCTCTCCTGTCAACTGCAGCAAATTGCCCCCTAAAATCTCTCCTTTCTCACTAATCTTCAGTTAATTCTTATCTTTTTTTTGTCTTACAGATTATGAACAAGAACAAATCTCCTTCATACTTCACTAGATTCTACTATCACCCAAACTATTGTCCTATATCTATCCTTCCTTCCTCAGCCAAACTCTTACAGAAAAACAAAACAAAACAAATAACAACAACAACAACAAACCACCTGTCTATACTCATTTCTTCTACTTCCTTTCCCCTCACTTTTTAAACCTTTTCAACTTATCCTCCAATTTCTTTATACCCAGGGATGGTATGGGGGTTCAACAACTGGTCAGAAAGAGATCGCAGGTGATGCATTGCTGTTACTGGGTATGCATGACACTGATTGGCAACTCAGTTGCCCATACACAGTTTTGGGTCATAGTTCCTGGGCAGTGAAGAGTACTTGTAGTCAGTCACAAGGGGGCAAGGGTCCTAGTCACAGTTCCAAGGTCAAGAGAATCACTAGCGCTTGATGTAGCAGGAGGACAGAAGACCTAGTAACATTTCCAAGGCCAGTAAGAGTGCTGGTGCTTGTGGCTGTAGGGAAGTAGGGGCTCTTCCTTTGTAAAAACCAAAGTGCAGACCAGGAGAACAATGGACACACCCCTCCCCAGATCACACCACTTTGAAAGCACCAGACTCCCAAAATTAGCTCTGAAAACAGCAGGATGAAAAATCATGAAGCTTGGGACAATAACGCCACAGAGCAGAGCCCAACTTCAACAAATGTTCAAAGTCAAGAAATAGACTGGTAAAAGTGAGCAAAAAGCAACAACAACAACAAAAGAACTTGACCTACTACTATGGTGGCATGGAAGACCAAAAAACAAATGCAGGAGAAAACAATATAAAAACAAACAAAGCTTCAAAGAAAAAAAATGAGTTAGACACAAGCCCAATGAGAATTCCTGGAAGAGTTGAAGATAGTTATGAGAGTAGTACAGAGAAAAATAGGAAAAGTAGCCAGAGTGATACAAGAAAATTATGAAAAGAGAATTAATGGGGGCAGAGCAAGATGGCAGAGCCAAGGACTTGCCTAAGCTCTCCCCCAAATCCCTCCAAACACCTGTAAAAAATAACTCTAAACAAATTCTAGAGCTATAGAACCCATGAACTGTCAGAATGAAACAAATCTCCAGCCCAATATGGCCCAGATGGTTCCTGGGGAGAGTTTATTGCACCTTGCTGGGAGTGGAGGATAGCCCAGCATGGGCCCTGCCAGGACAGACCAAGCTAGAGCAGATTGGGTGGAGGAGGCCTCAGGGCACTGAATCACTGGCAGCAATGGTGGCTTCTACACTTCTCGACCCCGAAATGCCAAAGACAACATAGCAAGTCAGTGGGAAAACTGTTGGATCTGGGTGAGAGCCCCAGGGTGGCAGAGGTGGCTGCAGCAGCCAGGGGCAGTAGCAGTGGTTATTTCTGGATCTTCAGGCCCACAGACAGTGGGGGGAATCAAGCAGCTGATTAGAGTGGGAGTACAGAGATCTCCTTGCTGGCACTGAGGCAGGGTTCTCTTGCTTAGCCCTGCTTGGATCTGGGTTGCAGTCCTGGTTGGTGATCCTTGGGGGAAGAGGAGTGCTGGTGTTGCAGAGCTTGTGGTGGCTGTGGAGAGGGAGTCCTCCTGGTAATTATGTGGCAGAAAGGGGTGTCTGCACTCACAGACAAGAGCACAGGCCAGGAGAGAAGTATCATACCACCTCAGAATAAAAGTAGCTCTGAAAACAGCAGTGAAAAACCCCTGAAGTCTGGGATAGGGCACTCTCTACTCTGGAAGCAGTCATACTCTTTCAAAGAGCTAAAGAGTCAAGTAATTGTCTAGAAAAAAAGCAGACAGCAAAAATGGACTCAGACCATAGAATCTTAATTTGGTGACAAAGAAGATCAAAACATACAGCCAGAAGAAGTCAACAAAGTCAAAGATCCTACATCAAAAGCCTCCAAGAAAAATATGAATTGGTTTCAGGCCATGGAAGAGCTCAAAAAGGATTTGGAAAATCAAGTAAGAGAAGTAGAGGAAAAATTGGGCAGAGAAATGAGAGTGATGCAAAAAAATCATGAAAAATGAGTCACTTATCTTTAATCTTTCCCTGTCTACTAGGTGCTCTCTACTGCCTACAAACATGTCCATGTCTTCCCTAACATCAAAAACCTCTCATTGATCCCTCCATTCCTGCTTCCGTCATCCCATATCTCTCTTCCCCTTCTGTGGCTAAACTCCTTGAGAAGGTGTCTACAATAGGTGCCTCCACTTCCTCTTCTTTCAGTCTCTTTATAGCTCCGTAAAATCTGGGTTCCAACCTTACTGAACTGAAACTACTCTCACCAAAGTTATTAGCAATCTCTTAATTGCCAAATGTAATAGCCTTTTCTTAAACCTCTGTAACAACAATGCTACTTGCAGCTGTTGTGGAGGTATAAGGCCAATAAAACCAGCATACAGGAGAGCTGCTAGCACAGGTGTTTTGATCTGCTTTTCTAAGGAAAGCAAATTTAAGGGGTTTACAATCTTACTTTGATTAAATATACAAATGTCATTTACTTAGTTTAGAGGAAAAAGTCAGCACCTTGAACTACAGAGCAAATACAAATAGAAATTGCAAACAGAAAAAATTTACACAAATCAACAGACTTCTGTCTGATTACAGTAATACATACAGTTACCAGAGAGAGAAGCACCAACATCTGGGTTTTCAAAGCTGGAGCATTCCTTAACGGCTACCCAGGGACTGGTCTGGCCAAATTACACAATCATTCTTCCAATAAGTAAGACCCAAAGCAAAATGCTAGCATCAGAATATGTATACTGTTTCCAATTAAGGACTCGATTCAATCAAAGACTCCTGATTCAAACAAAGGCACGACTCAGTCAAAGGCACTTGATTGCCTTAGTGCTGAGAAGCACTCCAAAAGGAAAA
>JAQQSZ010006880.1:0-13471 GCA_028646595.1 Phalanger gymnotis
TTTTTTTTTTTCCCCCAAGGAATTCTCTGGGTGGGAAGGGGAGGGATTAGAGCCCTTTACCTGGCCATTATGTCTCTTGGAATTTCAAGAAGCTGATTTTCATACCTTTGGGCTGCAAGCCTCAGGAGTTATCTCATGGTCAGTGGCATTGTGCTGCCTCTCATCACTTCCACAGAGTGCCGTCCTGTGTTGGGAGGCCTGGGGATCTGCGCTGGTTTCAGGTGCCTGGCTTTCTCCCAGCCTGTCTCCCACGTGGATTTCCTGGCCGGCCACTTCCGCTTTGGTCCCGTCTGGAGCAGTTCTGCATGCCGAGCGCTCTCCTAGCCTACAGATTCGTTCCTTCAGCCTTTCAGACTCTCTTGGCAGGGAAATTTGCCCCACTCAGACTTCTCTCGGTTTCTAACTCTCTCAAATCTGCTCAAATTCGCTTTTTTATAGGAATCTGACAGAACTTGTGAGAGAGCTCCAGTAAAACGCTGTTTTCATGCAGCCATCTTGGCTCCGCCCCCTCTCAGGACCCTTGCCTTTTGTTTTTAAACCAAAATCAGTTCTCCTTAAACTTTATTCCACTGACTCACACTGTCCAGCCACTCTGGTAGTGACAATTTCTATTTTTAATTATCATTGCCACTCTGAAGGGATGGGGGTATGGCACACTGGATGAAGCATCTCACTTGGTGTCAGTTTGACTTGTCCCTCAGACTTACTGCCTATATGATTCTAGGCAGGGCACTTCATCTTTTTGAGTCTCAGTTTCCTAATCTGTAAAATGTAGATAGTAAAAATATAATAGGGTTGTTATGAGGCTCAAATGAGTTAACATACTTAATAAAATGCTTTTCAACTTTTAAAGGACTACATGAATGTCAGCAATTTTTACTGTGGTGATGAGAATAGACATCTCATTTGTTTCAAATCTGCAAGTCTTAGGATTCATGTTTTGGAGCCATTTTTAATATGGTTATTCATAGTCTGCAATTATTCTTTCGAAAATTGTTCATACCCTTGAATGATCTATTTATTAGAACTCTCAATCTTATTTGTGTTAGTTTGCTTGTTTAACATAGCATTAAATCTGTAGATTCACACTGATGGTATAGTCATTTTTATTTTATTGGGGTAGTCCAATCTCTCACAATGAATCTCGAATTATAGAAGTCTTACTTTATTTTTATAGAGTGCATGAAATCATATTTATATGATGCTTCGCTATGTCCAGTTAGGGTAATTCTCATATATTTTGGCACGTTTTGTATTTACTTTTAACGTAATTTCTCTTTCTACTCTTTTTCCTTAGTTTCTGTTGCAGTAGAAATAATGATCCATTTTGTGGATTTATGTTATTCTGTGCTATTCTACTGAAACTATATGTCTCAATTATTTTCTGAAGTTTCCTAAGCATACCTTTATGCCACCTATAATTACCAAATAAGGATAATTTCATTTTTTCTTCATTAATGTTTATGGTTCTAATTCTTCTTTTGCCTTAAAGCCAATTTTAGAATGTCTGACAGCACTGAGGAGAGGGAACAACCTCACTTTACCTACACATTTAATGGGAACACTTCCCATTTTAAGAAGGTTAAGGTATACTATCTCTTTTTTTAGTGATATATATTTTTAATATTACTACTTCTTTATGCTTTTTAGATTTTTTTTTTACATAAATCGGTATAGTATTTTATCCAAAACTTTTTGTGTACTAACTGATATGGTAATACAGTTTTTATCTTTTTTTTATTTGTATGGTTTATCATGCTATTTCTCATAAATCCAACAGGGTCACAGTGAATATTTTGAAGATATAGTGTTAGTCTCTTTGCTAAATTTTAAAAACTACTTCATCAATATTAGTAATATCAGGTATTCTATTCTCTCTCTGCTTTGGTTCTCATAACCACAATTCTATCATAAAAAGGTATGTGATAGAACAGCTTCTTTCTCAATTATTGAAAATAACCTCTGTAACATAGTTATTAACTGTCCTTTAACGGTCTTACATAATTCACTTACAAATCTGTCTGGGCCAAAGTGTTTCCCTCCACATTGGTAGTTTATTTATGTCTTGCTTAGGTATTTTTCTTAGACTGGGTCGAGCTCTATTGCTTATTTTATTAATTTGGACATTCTGTATTTTTATACGTAAAATGTATTTTTAAGTTCTCAATTTTGATGAAATATAATTATCAATAATAGTTTCTGGTAATTGTTTCTATACTATTCATTTTTTTAATCTGACTTGTTAAATTTAAATTTTTGGTCATTTGATTTTTTTAGTCTCTTTTAAATCAGCTGTCTCCTGATTTTGCTAAATCTTTTTTTTAATCAAGTTTTGGTTTGATCATTTCTACAGGATTTTTATTTTCAATTTGATCTCTCCTGTAATATTTTGAAGATTTCTTCTTTTGACTTTTTGATCTATTGACTCTTTTTTAAAAACTATATGTTGAGTTCTTTTTCTACTGTTACCAGGTTTTCGAACTCATAAATTTCCCCGAGAATTGCTTTATCTAAATCCAAAAATATTATGTTTATTATTTTCTTTGAAAAAGTTAACTATTTCAATTATTTGTTCCTTAACTCATTCATTTTCTTCAGTATATAGCTAGTTTGTACACAGTTGCTTGCATGTTGTCTCCCCAACAGACTGTGAACTTCTCCAAGGCAGAGACTGTCTTGCTTTTCTCCCCAGAACTTACTACAATGCCTGGCACATAGTAAGCATTTAATAAATGCTTTCTGACTGACTGACTTCCTTGCAGCTTAAAACATGACTATGTTTCCCCCAACCTTTAAAAAGTTTCCTTTGATCTGACCATCCCCACTAGCTACGGTTCTATATCTAGCTATATTCTCCATCACAGCTAAACTCCTTGAGAAATCTATTTACAATAAGTAATACCATTCCTCTCCTCTCACTCTTCTAAACCTTCCTTAGTTTGGTTTACAAATTCATCATTCAACTTAACCTTCTCTCTCCAAAGCTGCCGAAGATCTCTTAACTGTGAAATCTAATAAGACTTTTTTTCAATCTTGATTCTTCTTGATCTCCATAAAACCACTGACTTTCTGACCACCTACCCCTAGATGCTCCCTCCTAGCTAGATTTTCATGGCACTGCTCTCTCCAGGTTCTACTCTTACCTGCCTGGTCATTCCTTAGTCTCCTATACTGATTCTTCATCCAAAGTTTTGTCCTAGGCCTCCTGGGCCCTCTTCTCTACACTATCTTATTTGATGCTATCAATAGCTCCCCAAGAAGTTCAATTAATACCTCTACACAGCAGATTTCCAGACCTATAGATCTCGTCTCTCTGCTGAACTAGTCACAAATCTACAACTGCTTCCTAGACATCTCAAAAAGAATGTACTAGAGTCATTACAAATTCAGCAAGTTCAAAACGAATGTACTAGAGTCATTACAAATTCAGCAAGTTCAAAACAGAACTCCTGTTTCTCCTTAAAATCTCATCCTCTCAAACTTCCCCATCACTGTTAAGGGCAACAACATCCTCCCAGACTTCTAGGCCCACAACTTCATTGTCAACCTCAACTCCCCACACTCACCCTACATATCTCTTCATTTGTTTTCACAACATCTTTCCTATGGGAACTAAGTGCTGTAATGGATACGTTCTAGACATGAAGTAAAGAAGAACTGAGTACAAATCGAGCCTCAGACACTGAGACACACGGTCACTGTGTGATCCAGGGCAAGTCACTTCTCTCAGCCTCAGTTTCCTCACCTGTAAAATTAGGATGATATTAGCACCTATCCCATGATGCTGCTGTGAGGAACAAATGATAACTTACATAAAGCACTCTGCAAACCTCAAAGCACTATAAGTACTACTATTTTTCTTACTACTATTACTGCTACTACTTACTAAGATGACAACCATAATGATGATAATGATGGTGTCCTATTCTCTCCATTCATATAGCCACATACATAGGTTCAGACTCTCATTACCCACACCACTCTATTAAGTTTCTAACTGGTCTCCCTGCCTTAAGTCTCTTCTCCTATTGATCTTGGCACTAATTGCCAGGGTGACTTTTCTAAAGTGTAAATCTAAGTCATCCTCCTGCTCAATGAACTTCAGTGGCTCCCAGTTACCTCCAAGATGAAACATAAAGTCCTCTTTTTAACATTTTTAAGCTCATCATAACTGGGTCTCTTCTTATCTTTCCTGCCTTCTTATACTTCTATCCGTGCATTCTACTTTCCAGCTAGATTTGCCTAAATGCGGTTTATCAAAAATGAAACTCCGCTCCCCTCGCCGAACCAGCAGCGCCGGAGCCATGGCGGCCGCAATGGGAACGGCGAGGTTGTTGGGGGTTTGCTCTCAGCGGTTGCTCGGAGGGGCACAGAGGGTGCCGGCCGCCGCTTCTCTCCGCTGGAGCTCCAGCACAACTGGAGCCGTGGTCGCCCCGCCGGCGGTGGAGAAATGGCCCAGGGCACCGGAGATCGCCTGGCAAGAAGACCCAGACAAAGATGTCAACCTCTATAAGAAGAACCCAGACTCCCATGGTTTTGATGAAGACCCCTTCGTAGACGTCTGGAACATAAGAGCCGTGTTCTTCCTCGGCATCTCTGTTGCCATTGTCCTCGGCTCTACCTTTGTGGCGTATCTCCCCGACTACAAGATGAAGGAATGGGCCCGGAGGGAGGCAGAGCGACAGGTGAAGCTAAGGGAGGCCCAGGGCCTTCCCCTTATGACTTCCAACTATTTTGACCCCAGCAAGATTATTTTGCCTGAAGATGAGGATTGATGTAAAACCCCAGCTATGAATAAAGTTAATCTATTCTCTTGAAAAAATAAAAAATAAAAAAAAATGAAACTCCAATTCCTCTCTTCATATCTCTGTACTGCTGTCCTTCATGCCTAGAGTTCTCTGCTCCCTCAATTCCATCACTTAGTTTGTGTGACTTCTCACAAAACTCAGCTCAATATTTTTCCCTTTCTTTGTATTCCCAGCTTAGCACAGTGCCTGACACGTTTTGCTGCTGAGGAGTTTTAGTCACATCTGACTCTTTATGACTCCATTTGGGGTTTCCTTGGCAAAGATACTGGAGTGGTTTGCCACTTCATTCCCCAGCTCATTTTACAGATGAGGAATCTGAGGCAAACACAGTTAAGGGACTTGCTCAGGATCACACAGCTAACAAGTGTCTGAAGACAGATCTGAACTCAGGAAGATGAGTGTTCCCGACTCTACCTACTGGGCCACCGAGATGCCCACCTGGCACATAGGAAGAGTATAATAAATGTGTCTGATATACCTACCATCTCTGGCATAAATTCAGACTCCTATAGTTAGCCTTTAAAGTCTTTCACAATATTGTTCCAACTTATCTTTCCAGTCATATTATGCTTTACTCCTTTTCAAAAATTCAACTTTCCAACTAAGATGTCCTATCTCTATTTCTGTAACTTTGCCCAGGCTTCCCCTCATACTTGAAATACAATCCCTTTTCATCCCTCTAAGATTCACACATCAATAAACACTTGCATAGTGCCTACCTATTACGTACTAGGCACTGTACTAAGTGCTGAGGATACAAAGAAAGGCAATGTAGCACATAATAGGTAGGTACTGTGTGCTAAGTGCTGGAGAAAGGCAAAGAAAGGCAAAAAATATCCCTGCTCTCAAGGAGCTCATAGTATAATTGGAGGAGACTTCATGCAAATAACTAGGTACAAACAAGATGTAGAGAGAATAAATTGGAGATAATCTCAGAAGGAAGACACTAAGAGGACTGGGAATATACTACCTCTTCATGAGGCCTTTTTTATTTAAAAAAAAATGTTTGTTTTTAGTTTTCAACATTTGTTTCTATAAGATTTTGAGTTCTAAATTTTCTCATCCTCCCTTTGCTCCCCCCTCCCCAAGATGGCAAGCAATCTGATATAGGCTATACATGTACAATCATATTAAACATATTTCCACATTAGTCATGTTGTAAATGAAGAATTAGAACCAAAGGAAAAACCATGAGAAAGAAGAAACAAAAAAAATAGCATGCTTCAATCTGCATTCAGACTCCATGGCTTTTTCTCTGGTGGACAGCATTTTCCATCATGAGTCTTTTGGAACTGTCTTAGATCCTTGTATTGCTGAGAAGAGTTAAATCTATCAAAGATGGGTATTGCGCGATGTTGCTATTACTGTGTACAAAGTTCACATAAGGCCTTTCTTGAACCATGCAGATGCTACTGCCTGTAGCCACATGTCAAATCGTCTATTTATTTTGTATATACTTTTATGATTTGTGCTGTCTCCTACAGCATACAAAGCTTCTTTTTAATATTTTAGTTTTCAAAATTGATTTCCACATGATTTTGAGTTACAAATTTTCTCCTCATTTTTACCCTCCTTGCCACTCCAAGATGGCATATATTCTGATTGCCCCATTCCCCAGTCAGCCTTCCCTTCTGTCACCCCACTCCTCCCCCATCCCTTTCCTTATTTTTTCCTAGATTTTTCCCTATAAATCTTATTTCCCAGTTGCATACAAAAACAATTTCTTTTGAGCATCTGCTTTTAAAACTTTGAGTTCCAAATTCTCTGCTCTCTTCCCTTTCCACCCACCCTCCCTAAGAAGGTAAGCAATTCAACACAGGCATACAAAGCTTCTTAAAGACAGGGATTGTTACATTCGTGTCTTTGTATCTTCAGGACCGAGTAGAGGACCTGGTACATAGCAGGTCCTTAAAAAGCATACTTTGTTACTTGTAGCAACAGGCCCTGTGAACAGTATCTACCATTAATTTTGTTGTTCGATATTATCTTCCTTTACATACCAAAAGTCAGCAGACATGTCTTTTATCTTTTTTCCATTCTGAATTGTTTTAGATAAATTGTCTAGAATTTTTTCTGATAGTCTTAATATTTGTCATTTCTTATGCCCTATAAGTTATTGGGGAACTATGAATAATATCAGAAGAGTGGGAGAATAGAATACTTCAGGAAAAGGAGGAGGAAGACTGGATTCATTCAGGTAGCATCTAGCACTGTGCATCAGAGAATCTCCTGAGATGCTCCTATTGGCTGGAGGCTGCAGTGAAATGCCAAAGTTAATGGTGGCTGGTTATTCAAAGGAGCCAGATAAGAGAAAGAGACTTTACCTAATTTAGATCAAACCAATCAATATTTATTTAATGGCCAGAGAGAGAAGACAGTGACTGTGAAAGAGACTGGTTGAGACTGAACAGTTATAGAATTATATAGTTATCCATGATAATAGTCCTGGGTCTCTTTCCAAGTATATTAATAATGTGGCAGATAGGTTTGATCACAGGTTACTGCTATTCTAAGATTGTGACTTGCGCTGATCCAGAACTCACACACACAATGCACCAGAATTTATGATCAAAGATCTGGGAGATTTCTATCTGAACTGTATCCAATTGACTTTACTTCTTATTTCTCATTTCTAGAGAAGAAAGCTCCTGGTACTGACCATCTGACATGTAACAATCAACAATATTTTTACCTTTTTACTTTCTTGCAAACAAAACGAATCATTCCTTTGCCATTACTGAATGAAGTCACTGCAACTTCAGCATTTCTCATGTGCTATATTCCTAAGATTTTTCTTCTTCAACCAGTATACCAATTCATTATATTCTACTATATGTGATAATAATTTTAAATGCTTCTCAAAAGTTGAGATGGTATTATAATCATTTATCTAAGTTTTAAACTTTTTGATTAGTTTCTATTGATAGAAGATAGTGTGGTAGAGTGGACAAAAAGTCAGCCTTTGGGCCTGGGAGACTGGAGTTATGTTCAGCCTCTGACACCCCAGCTATGTGACCCGAGGCATGTCAATAAACCACGCACCAGACAACTTGATGGCCAGAGAGACAGGAGAGTGACTGTGAAAGAGATTGGTTGAGACTGAACAGTTATGGAAATACACAGTTATCCATGATAATGGTCCTGGGTCTCTTAGCTTCTTAGAACTTGCCTCACCTGCACTGTTAAGGAGAATGTCTTCATTTTGACATTCGCTAAGCCAATGAAATAACAGATGTAATCCTTATTCTACCCTTCTATTGACAGTGTGGTAAATTTTCCAAAATGAAAAGGTGTGTTGACAAGCAAAATGGTCTTTGTTTTCTTTGAGTAATTCAGTGTATTTCCTTGAGCCTTGCTAAGTGTTAAGCCCCAGGCCCAGAGCCCTGTTGGGTATGGAACCTATGTGGATGTGAACCTCCCAGGACCCTGGGGGGAGTGGCTAGCACTGGAGCCAATAGAAGCCTGTGGTGGGAGGAGCTTGTGGAATGGTCGGAGCAGAGCTAAGAGGCAGTTAGAGGCAGTTGGAGGCAGTTGCAGAAGCAGTGGGGAGGGAGTTGGAGAGGTTGTTGGTGACAGAAGTTAAGAGCTGAAGGAGAGAGGAAGTAGTCAGCTAGCTGGAATACAGCTTGGAAAGTATAGCGGAAGCGGCAGCAACGGCGGGAGAGATAGCTACAGCCGAAGCTGAAGAGAAAGCCGAAGCTGAAGCAGGAGCTGCGGAAGCAGAGCCAACCCGAAAGTAGAACTGACCCGTGTGTAGACCCAGGAGTGCGAGCAAGGACCTGAGGCCAGTAAATATGATTTGGCTAAATACTATCTTGTTTTTCTGTGGCCTCCTGGTTACTCTTGTGAGGCGGACTTATTGGGCCTGGAAGCTTATGATCAAAGTGTCGAAATGGGGAGGCTAGTTTGTGAATCTGTTTCTGTGGAGCCTAAATAAATGTTTTATTGTGTTCTACTTAGAGAATCTCTCATACCTTGCGATTTCAAACCATTCAAATCATATACATGATTATATTTGAGATTATAAATTCGGCCTTTCTACTTCAAAAGGTTCAAAAAGTAAACCTGCACAGCTGACTAAAGAAATAATTACAAATAATTATTTTAAAAACTAAGAAATCATTTATCCCACTTTCTTTCCCCATGGCTAAAAGCTATATGTAATAATGTAACTAATTCATATTTCAATATTTTAGGAAATCTGTGTTCCGGTTGATGTGGGGTACTCTGTAAGGGATACAAATCACAACCCACTCATGCTTTTTCATCCCAGGTGACTATTGTCCATGTCCTTCCAAAAAATTTACCACAAGAGGTCTAGACAACCACCTAGAGGTCTTCTTCTAGATTCCTTGGCAGCTCTTAAATTATATCAATTTTGTAGTCTATAGCATAGAAATTGTGTAAGGTAAAAGATTTTCATTTATAAATGCAATAAAAAAGCAGCCTGCTATCTTTAATAGCTTGGTTGCTTGGAGATTTTCTTTATTTTCCTTCATTTCATATACCAAAAAAGCTCAGGACTTAAGAATGTTGAGTTCAAAGGAAACCCATCTGTCTGTTCATATGCTAAATTATCATAGGCAAACTATAATCATAGCAAGTTGCAGTACATACTATATCGACAAAGTAATTTTCCATTGCAGGATGTTCATCAGAGGACAGTAACTCTGCTGTTGATTCTTTAAAAACTTCAAATACACCATAAATTGAATGGTATGAGTCCTAACTTGAATGGCTTTTGAATTTCTGTGGCTCATAAGGTTATAATGTACAAAAGTACCTGGCTTTATAGGAACTATCTTTTCACTGTTAATATTTAATTCATAGCAAAGAAATAATCCTATATCTCACCCCTGTTTAAAAATAATATAATAATTATAACTTGCAGCACGGTATACAGGATTTAGAAGACCTGGATTCAAATTCCACTTATGATTCTACCAGTGACTTGACTTCTCTGGGCCTCAGTTTCTTTATCTATAAAGTGAGAGTTTTGAAATGACTATCCTAAGTTCCTTTCTATATCTAAAAGAATCCTGTCAAAATTCAAACAAAGGAGGGAAATCCCATAGCCCATTACTTGAGCTAAAACAAATTAAAATCTTCTTATAACATTATTCTGATTCTGCCTTTGCCCAGTTTGAAAATTTCCAATGATTTTCTTTCCATGATAAGTCCATGCATACTGCCATCAAAGGTGCTTTGTAATCAATTCCAAATCAACCTTTCCAGAACTGAGTAACTAAATTCTCTTAGAGCTAAAATTAACTTAACAGAACACTTAGTTAAACCCCTCATTTTGAATAAAAGAGTAGAAATTAAGAATGCTGACAAATACCATACACAGCTATATCCAGAACCAACTAGCAGCAAGAAATGCTGTGTAGAGGAGCATGTGTGGGTTTTTCTATACCTGATTAAGTTAATATAACCTTACTTTTTTTCCCCAAAAGCACATAAAAATCTATAAAAGATTATTTAAATTAAAAGTATGTTAAAGTTCAAAATTATCACGGAAAATAGATAAATAACATCTAAGAATGTTGTCTGTTTTGGTATATCAATATAATTGCTATTACAATGTTATCAAATATTTACATGGCATTTTACAACTTATGATTACTTTTATTTCCATTTTTAAGGTGTCAATGGTATAGTAGATAGTAGGCTGGCCTTGAAGATGAGAAGTTCAGGTTCTGCCTCTGACACATCCTTGGAGAAACCTAATTTCTCAGTGCTGTAAGCAGCAAGTCTTTAAGACAGTAAGTTGAAGAAAAGTGCTGCCCTGGATTGACAGAGGAAGTTTTATCAACCAGGACTTCCCTATATCAATGAAATGACAGGTCTGGTCCCCAACCTAATTCATATAATTTCTTTTAACTCACTCTACATGGCAGCCAAACTGGCTTACTATGTGATTCCCTAAACTTCCTGTCTCTCTGCCTTTGTGTGGCTATATTCCCTATGGCTACAATGCACTTGGGCATTTACCTCCTCACTTAGGCATTCCAGAATTCCTAGCTTCTTCAAGACTGTTTTGGAATCTTTCCAAATCCTTCTGGGTATTACTGCTTTCTCATTCCTCAAACCATGACACATATGTTATCTGTGTACATACTATATCTCCCCAGTAAAATATAAGTTCTTTGGGGAAGGCAGGTTAAGGTGGACAAAGTGAAAAGCTGAGAGAGGGAACTTTTTGGGTTTTGTCTTTGAATTCCCCCACCTAGAATGTTGCCTTACATAAACTTAAATTCTGTGATCAGATTATAACCCAACTGTGGCGTCTTGTGTTCCTAGAGTTAAAAAGACTCATCTTCCTAAGTTCAAATCTGGCCTTAGAGAACTTACTAGCTGTGCTCTAGTTTTCTGAGAGAGAAAGGGAGCAGCTGGAATTAAGCAATAGCTTGACATTGTTTCTTCCAGGAATAATCACATGGTGCACTGATATCTTTCTTTACTGAAGTTATATCTTCTCACATCTTGCTTCTTGCAAGGAACCAAATGCTCCAATCTTAAAGTAGTGAATTTCATTAAAACTAAGGCAGTATATCCTTTAGTAAACACATTGAATGGTTCTCGAGCTTGTTCATTTCAGTCTTTTAAGGACTTCAACAGTCCTTCTTTGTTCCAATATGTTTCTATTATTGAAAAATAAAATGATGCCCAAAATTTATTTCATGACTCCTGCTATAAAATATATTTAGACAGAAAGATAACTAGAAAATTTTGTATCTAGTGAAATTACTACAAATCACATTTGGAGTAGGTGACTGCCCTTGGATGACCAGGGGATTTAGAAGTATCTGGGTTGGGAGAAGAATATGTAATAATTTTCTGCTTTCAGTAATTACTCTTCTTAACTAGGTACTAAATTGCATTGTTTCTAGCTGCCAAAGAACACAAATGCTTTGAGAATTCTTTAAATTTGGTGTGTTGAGACAATACATCAGTCACCCTGCCCTAGTTCTGGCTCTGGAGCTCACAGTTTTTTTCTTGTCATTACCATGGTTCATAGAAAATGGGAGGGAGACGAAAGAAAGCACAGAGACACAGAATATGCTGGATCAGGTAATCCTTTAACATAACTCTGCTCCCACTAATACCACTGAATAGCCACTTGAAAGCTTTCATTTGAAACTGTACTGGAACAATCCTAATATCTTTTGATTCTAAGTCCCATTGTGAGAAAACCTGACCTACTCCATCCACACCATTAGTATAAGGTGGACCCCATTCTTTGATTCTCAGTCTTTCAAATGGCTGCATAGACTGCCAGAATTCCACAAATACAATAATGTTATCAGTGTTAAACCGTGTGGAGTGACAGGGGATAGATGCTGAATCTTTAGAAGCAGACGTTTTGGTGTTCACACTGATCTACTTCCTCCTTTTCTCTATTATCCAGCCAACTAATTGTCACCCTTCTCTCTGGAATTCAGCTGTTCATGAAAATCCAATTTAATGAGGAATAACTGGACTCCTGACAAATGATCATCATACCTTTCTTCATTTCAAAAAATGCCTCGACGTGATAAAGGGCTCTGATCGATCCCAGCTTCTCCTCTGTTGTTGAAATATCTATTAAACAATAGGGAACCATGGGCTCAAAGGCCAAAATGTCAGGACTGCTAATGCTATGTTTAGGAAGATCCATTTTTATTTTTGACAGCATAGTCTAAAAGAGAGGAGAAGGCAAAAAAGTAGCATAGAAAAAACATTCCCTTCCATCTCAATGGCAGGTCCCTCTTTCCACTGTCTGTCTGAATAATCAACTTGCAGAGAATGTCTTTGTTCTGTAGATTTTTAGCCCACGCAAAGTATTTCTATCTGGCTAGGCTCTATATATTTCTGAAATTTGACAGTCCTGTGGCCCAGCTTTCTCATAGCCAATAGTCCATGGATTGTAAAATCTAGGTTTAGGTCAGCTAGTACAGTTCAAATCTGCCTAGGGCTTTTATCATCACTAAGTTCAGTTCTGGTATATATAGGAGTAGCATAGTTGATGACCCTGACCTCACAACAGGCAACTAACTGTGTACAGCTCTACACATTTCAGTGACAAGAAGCTAAAAACTCAAGCCAAATACCACGTTCATCACAGCTACACTATTATTTTCAGGAAATTTCCAGAAAGCCTTTCTACATCTTTTCCCTGAGAATGGCAGTTCAAATATGCTACTACTACTACTACTACTAGGTGTAACGGGATGAGTTAGAGCCTACCCCAAACATCATTGGACCTCCGCGCCTAGACGCCAACTGAGAAACCTCAGGGCTCTGAGGTATGGGAGGAACAAGATGGAGTCTGGAGGAAGGGTCTCACCCTTGTTGGCAACGTGGTGCAGGGTTCTTTTCCGGATTTACCTGTGCACAGGTGAATCATGGAGAGAGCATGGGAAGGAAAGAGGAGGAGAATAGGCGGAGAATAGGCGGAGAGTAGGCAGAGAGTAGACAGACCAAGGCAGTCCCAGTACTACGTAATGAAGGCTATAAAAATCTGGTCACTGACTTTACTAAACGGAGCTGTTCACCACCTTTGCTTCCCGCCTCTGCGTTGCCCGCGAGATCAGGCCTTTGCTGGACAAAGGCCTATGTGGCGCCCAAACGTGGGGCACTGCGGGAGCCATACGCGCACCACCCCCCACGATCCCCCAAGG
>JAQQSZ010006881.1:0-13471 GCA_028646595.1 Phalanger gymnotis
TGGGAGGTCTGTGTGGGACAGACCTTACCCAGAGACCATCCAGGGTGTCCTGGGCTGGGGCCCTGCTTCCCTCTGCCACTTTGTGGGTTCTGCAGCTCTAGAATTGGTTCAGAGCCATTGTTTTATAGGTTTTTGGAGGGATTTGGTGGGGAGCTCACGCCAGTCACTGCTTCCCAGCTGCCATCTTGGCTCCGCCCCCGAAGGTCTCAGGATTTAGCAGCTTCTACATTAAAGGGTCAGAGGGCTTGGGATATGATCTTAGAGAAGCAAAGGAGCTTGAAATACAACCAAGAATCAACTACCCAGGAAAAATTGCTCGTATTCTTTCAGGGGAAAAGATTGACATTTAATGAAATAAGAGACTTTCAAACTTTCCTGATTAAAAGACCAGAAGAGAACAGAAAATTCAATCTTCAAATACAAAAATGAAGAAAAGCATAAAAAGATAAAAAAGGAACAGAAAACCAACATGATAATTCAATAAGGTTAAACTGCATTTACATACCTACATGGGAGGATGATACTTGTAACTCTCAAGAATTGTATTAGGACAATTAGAAGTATTATACTTAGAAGGTGTGTGCATAAGTTAACTTTGACATAATGATAAAAAATTAAGGGGTGAAAAAATGATTGTGCTGGTAGAAAAAAAAGGGGAGGAAGAATTGGGTAAATTACATCACATGAAGAGGAATGAAAAACTTGTTAAATTAGTGGGAAAGAAGAGAGGGGCAAGCATTGTTTGAACCTTATTCTCATCGTATTTGGCACAAAGAAGGAAAAAGATACACACTCAGTTGGGTAGAAAAATCAATCTTAAACTGTAGGAAAGTAGGAGATGAAAGGTGAAAGAAAATGGAGGTGTGATAGAAGGTAGGGCAGAAGTAGGAGGGGGATAGGGGAAAGAAAAGGAAGGGAGATAATAGAAGAATGGGAAAATTGGAGTAGAAGCAAAATACTGGTGTACAGGAAAGGGATGAGAGGAGAGGGAAAAGTATAGGAAGGGGGAAAATAGAATGGAGGGAAATATACCAAAAAAATAACTGTGAATGTGAATAGGAAGAATTCTTCCATAAAGGAAAAATGAACAGCAGAGTGGATTAAAAAACAAGAACCCCACAATATCTTGTTTACAAGAAAAGGTTTTTTTTAGGATTACGAAAGAAACCATTTATTTAGATATATCAAAATATTTACTTCCAAACCCCTCAGATTCAAAGATATCAGATTAAGAACCCCTGTCCTAAGTGGTATCCCTATGTTTTAAATTTATCTTCCTAAAGCTTCTTTTTTTTCTTTAATATTTTTAGTTTTCAGCATTGATTTTCACAAGAATTTGAATTACAAATTTTCTCCCCAGTTCTACCCTCCCCCCACTCCAGGACGGCATATATTATAGTTGCCCCATTCCCCAGTCAGCCCTCGCTTCTGTCACCCCACTCCCCCTCATCCTATTTTCCCTTACTTTCTTGTAGGCAAGATAAATTTCTATGCCCCATTGCCTGTATATATTATTTCCTAGATGCCTGCAAAAACTATTGTTTTTGAACATCCGTTTTTAAACTAGTTCCAAATTCTCTCCCCTCTTCCCTCCCCACCTACACTCCCTAAGAAGGCAAGAAATTCAACACAGGCCACACGTGTATCATTATGTAAAATCCTTCCACAATACTCATGTTGTGAAAGACTAACTATATTTTGCCGCTTCCTATCCTGTCCCTCTTTATTTAAGTTTCTCCCTTGCCCTATCCTTTTCTGAAAGTGTTTGTTTTTGATTGCCTCCTTCCCCATCTGCCCTCCATTCTATCCTTCTTCGTTTTTTATCTCCTTCCTCCTTCTTTCCTGTGGGATAAGAAACCCAATTGCATGGGTATGTTATTCCCTCCTCAGGTCAAATCCCATGAGAGCAAGATTCACTGATTCCCCCTCACCTGCCCCCTCCTCCCCTCCTACAGAACTGCTTTTTCTTGCCATTTTTATGTGACATAATTTACCCCATTCTGTCTCTCCCTTTCTCCCTCTCTCAAAATATTCCCCTACAATCCCTTAATTTTATTTTATTTCTTTAGGTATCATCCCTTCATATTCAACTCACCTTGTGCCCTCTGTCTCTCTATATATGTATATTCCCTTCAGCGACACTGATACTGAGGTCTCATGAATTATACACATGATCTTTCCATGTAGCAATGTAAACAAAACAGTTCAACTTTAGTAAGTCACTTATGATTTCTCTTTCTTGTTAACCTTTTCATGCTTCTCTTGATTCTTGTGTTTGAAAGACAAATTTTCTCTTCAGCTCTGGTCTCTTCACTGAGAAAGCTTGAAAGTCCTCTGTTTTATTGAAAATCCATATATTGTCTTGGAGCACATTACTCAGTTTTGCTGGGTAGGTGATTCTTAGTTTTAATCCTAGCTCCATTGACCTCCAGAATATCATATTCCAAGCCCCTTTGATCCCTTAATGTAGAAGCTGCTAGATCTTGTGTTGTCCTGATTGCCTTTCCACAGTACTCAAAATGTTTCTTTCTGGCTGCTTGCAGTATTTTCTCCTTGATTTGGGAGCTCTGGAATTTGGCAACCGTATTCCTAGGAGTTTTTTTTTTCTTTTGGGGATCTTTTTCAGGTGATGATCAGTGGATTCTTTTAATTTCTATTTTACCCTCTGCTTCTAGAATATCAGGGCAGTTCTCCTTGATAATTTCTTGAGAGATAATATCTAGGCTCTTTTTTTTTTTGATCATGGCTTTCAGGTAGTCCAATAATTTTTAAATTATCTCTCCTGGATCTATTTTCCAAGTCAGTGGTTTTTCCAATGAGATATTTCACATTGTCTTCTATTTTTTTTTATTCCGTTGGTTCTGTTTTATAATATCTCCTTACATAATATCTCCTTATAATATTCCTCATAAAGTCACTATCTTCCACTTGCTCCAATCTAATTTTTAAGGTACTATTTTCTTCAGTGGACTTTTGGACCTCCTTTTCCATTTGGCTAATTCTGCCTTTCAAGGCATTCTTCTCCTCATTGGCTTTTTGGAGCTCTTTTGCCATTTGAGTTAGCCTATTTTGAAGGTCTTATTTTTTCAGTATTTTTGGGGTCTCCTTTAGCCAGTCATTGACTTGTTTTTCATGTTTTTCTTGCATCACTCTCATTTCTCTTCCCAATTTTTCCTCCACTTCTCTAATTGCTTTTCCAAATCCTTTTTGAGCTCTTCCATGGCCTGAGACCAGTTCATGTTTTTCTTGGAGGCTTTTGATGTAGGCAGTTTGACTTTCCTGACTTCTTCTGGCTGTATGTTTTGGTCTTCTTTGTCACCAAAGAAAGATTCCAAAGTCTGAGTCTGAATCTAAGTCTGTTTTTGCTGCCTGGCCATGTTCCCACCCAACTTACTTGGCCCTTGAGTTTTTCATCAGGGTATGACTACTTGTAGAGTAGAGAGTGCTTTGTCCCAAGCTTGAGGGGCTGTGCTGTTGTTTTCAGAGCTGTTTCTACACAGAAAGCTCTGCCACAACAGCACCAACCCAGACTGGACTCAGATCTAAGCTGGCTCTGTACTCCTGTTCACATCCACCACTTAATTCCTCCCACCAGGTGGGCCTGGTGCAGGAAGCAACTGCAGCTGTAGTCCTCAGAGCTGCACCACCTCTGCTGCCCCTGGGGTGGTGGTTGAATTGTGAACTGCTTTCACTCTGTCCCAGCAGCTTTTCCCACTAACCATCTGTATTGTCTTTGGTGTTTGTGGGTTGAGAAGTCTGGTAACTGCCACAGCTCACTGATTCAGGGTGCTAGTGTCTGTTCCACCTGGCTCCTGGTTTCGTTGGTCTGGGCACAGCCCACACTGGGCTCTATTCAGCTCTGCTCCCCAGCTCCATGCGATAGACAGTACTCAGCAACCATCTAGGCTGTCCTGGGCTGGAGCTGTGCTTCCCTCTGCTATTTCATGGGTTCTTCAGTTCTAGAATTCATTCAGAGCCATTTTAGTAGGTGTTTGGAGGTACCTGGGGGAAAGCTTATGCAAGTCCCTGCTTTCTAGCTGCCATCTTGGCTCCACCCTCATAACTTTTTTTTTTTTTTTATGCGGAGAGGCACACACTGAGTAAAGGTAAAAGACTGGAGCAGAATATATTATGCTTCAGTCGAAGTTAAAAAAATAAAGCAGAAGTTACATTATACTAAGGGGGAGGGTATCTAAACCAAAACTTATGGGATGCAGCAAAAGCAGTTCTTAGGAAAAGTTTTATATCTCTAGATGCTTACATACATAAAATAGAGAAAAGGGAGATCAATGAATTGGGCATGCAACTCACAAAGCTAGAAAAAGAACAAATTGAAAATCCTCAAACAAACAAAAAATTAGAAATGCTGAAAACCAAAGCAGAGATTAAAAAAATTGAAATCAAGAAAAATATTAAACTAATTAATAAAACTAAGAACTGGTTTTATGGAACAAAAACCAAATTGATAAATCCTTGCTCAATTTGATTTAAAAAAGAAAGAAAACCAAATTACCACTATCACAAATGAAAAGGGTTAATTCAACTCCAATTAAGAAGAAAGCAAATCAATAATTTGGAATTATTTTGCCCAATTGTATGCCTGTAAATGTGACAACCTTAAGGAAATGGATGAACATTTACAAAAATATAAATGGCCCAGGTTAACAGAAGAGGAAGCAAATTACCTAAATAACACAATCTTAGAAAAAGAAATTGAGCAAGGCATCAGTGAACTCCCTAGGAAAAAATCTCTAGAGACAGATGGTTTTGCATGCAAATTTTATCAAATATTTAAAGAACAATTAGTTCCTATACTTTATAGACAATTTGGGAAATTGGGGAAAGAAGGAGTCCTGCAAAATGCTTTTTATGACACAAATATGATACTGATACCTATACCTGAGAGAGTCAAAACAGAGAAAGAAAATTATAGACCAATGTCCCTGATGAATATTGATGCAAAAATTTTAAATAAAATATTAGGAAAAATATTACAGCAACTTATCTCAAGAATAATACACTATGACCAGGTAGGATTTCTTCCAGGCAGGCAAGACTGGTTCAGTTTTAGGAAAACTTTTATTGCAGTTGATCATATCAACAACAAAACTAGCACAAACCATAAAATTATCTCAATGGATGCAGAAAATGCTTTTCATAAAATACAGTACCCATTCCTATTAAAAACACTAGAAAGCAAAGGAATAAAAGGATTCTTCCTTAAAATTATGAATAGAATCTATCTAAAACCATCAACAAGCATTATATGTAATGGGGATAAGCTAGATGCATTCCCAATAAGATCGGAAGTGAAACAAGGATGTCCATTAGCACCCCTATTATTCAATTAGGTAATAGAAATGTTAGCTTTGGCAATAAGAGAAGAAAAAGAAATTGATAGAATTAGAATAGGCAAAGAAGAAAGTAACTTATCACTCTTTGCAGATGATATGATGATTTAGTGACAGAATCTTACGGAATCAAGTAAAAAAAACCACTTGAAATAATAACTTTAGCAAAGCAACAGGATATAAAATAAACTCCCATAAATACTCAGCATTCCTATATATTACTAACAAAGCCCAACAGCAAGAGATAGAAAGAGAAATTCCATTTAAAGTTACTGTAGAAAATATAAAATATTTGGGTATCTACCTGCCCAGACAAACCCAGGATCTAGATGAACACAATAACAACACACTTTTCACACAAATAAATCAGATATAAATAAATGGGAAAAAAATCAAGTTTTTTTATGGGTAGGCTGATATATAATAAAAATGACAATTTCTTTTAAATTAATTTACTTATTCAGTTCCATACCAATCGAACTATCAAAAATTATTTAAAGAGCTGGATAAACTAATAACAAAATTCATCTGGAAGAACAAAAGATCTAGAATGTCAATGGAATTAATGAAAAGAAATTCTAGGGAAGGAGGCCTAGCCATACCAGCTATTAAATTGTGTTATAAAGTAGCAGTCATTAAAACTACTTGGCACTGGCTAAGAAACATAGGTGGATCAGTGGAATAGTTTAGGTACACAAGATGCAGTAGCAAATGACTATAGCAATCTACTCTTTGATAAACCCAAAGAATCCAACCTCTGGGTTAAGAATTCACTATTTCACATAAACTGTGGAAAAACTGGAAAATGGTATGGCAGAACCTGGGCATAGACCAATATCATACATTGTATACCAAAATAAAGTGAAATGGTTTCATCATTTAGGAATAAAGGCTGATACCATAAGCAACTTTGGAAAGCAAGGAATAATTTACCTGTCAGATTTACGGAGAAGGGAAGAATTCATGACCAACAAGATATAGAGAACAACACAAAATACAAAAGGATAATTTTGATTATGTTAAATTGATTTTTTTTTTTGTATAAAAAAGCCAATGCAATGAAGATTAGTAGGGAAGTAGAAAATTGGGAATCTTTACAACCAAGGTCTCTGATAGATGCCTCATCTCTAAAATACACAGGGAATTAAGCCAAATTTATAGGAATACAAGTCATTCCCCAATTGAGAAATGGTCAAAGGATATGAACAGGTAGTTTTCAGAGGAAGAAATTAAAGTTATCTATAGTCATATGAAAAAATGCTCTAAATTACTATTAATTAGAGAAATGCAAATCAGAACAACCCTTAGGTACAACATCTCTCCTGTCAGATTAGCTAACATGACAAAACAGGATAATGATAAATATTGGAGAAGTTGTGGGGAAAGTGGAACCTCAGTGCATTGTTGGTGGAATTTTGTACTGATCCAACCATTCTGGAGAGCAATTTGGAGCTATGCCCAAAGGGCAACCAAATTGTGCATACCCTTTCATCCAGCAATAGTACTACTATGTCTGTATCCCAAAGAAGTAATGAAAACAAGGAAAGGGCTTATGTGTACATAAATATGGCATCTCTTTTTGTGGTGGCAAAGAATTTGAAATTAAGGGAATGCCCACCAAGTGAGGAATTGCTGAACAAGAGGTGGTATAAGAATGTAACTGAATATTATTGTGCTATAAGAAATGTTGAGCAGGTGGATTTCAGAAAAACCTGGAAAGACTTAGATGAAACCATACTAAATGAAGGGAGCACAACTAGGAGAACCTTGTATATAGTAATAGCAATATTGTGCAATGATCAACTGTGATTGACTTAGCTCTTCTCAGCAATGCAATGATCCAAGACGATTAGGAAAGACTCATGGTGGAAAATGCTGTCCACAACCACAGAAAGGACTGTGGAGTCTGAATGAAGATTGAAGCATACTATTTTCACTTTTGGGGGTGTTTTGTGGCTTTTCCCTTTTGTTCTTTCTCTTCTTTTACAACATGACCAATGTTGAAATATGTTTGCAGGATTGAACGGGTATAAGCTACATGATATTGCTTGACATCTTTGGATATGAGGAAGAGAGGGAGAAAAAAATTTGAAACTCAAAATCTTATAAAAGTGATTGTTCAAAACTATCTTTAGATGGAATTGGGGAAAAACAACAAAATATTGTTTTATCCTAAAAAGGAGCTAATTTGGTTTTCTACTATAAAATAAATGTGTAACACACACACACACACACACACACACACAAAGATATCACCTAAACAAAACCCATCATTATAAAATTGTCTTATATTGTCCCATTACCTTTTTTTTATAACTTGATCATAAATCCACTTCTATTGCCACAGCATTAATTCCTATCATTGATTACTCCTCTCTCCTCACTGAGTTGCTCAAGCTTGTTAGCAATATTTGTGCATACTTCTAATCTGACATAATCCCTGACCTTGGCTCTGATACCTCAGTACAGATCTCCAACTCACCTGACCAAGCATCTCCTAGGGCCCCACTCTAATTCATTAGCTTGCATCCTTATTATCAATAGTTTTCTCAGAAATCATTTAGCCTAATTTGGCTTTGCTTCCAATATCTTAGGCATAATTTAATAGCAAGTACATAAATCTCTCTGTAAAGTAGGTAGGTACTAAGTTATAAGTTATAAACCCATTTAAAAGAACTTAGAAATAGAAGCTATGTAAGATTTTCTCCTCCTGCCAAATAATATATAAAATCTCCAATTTTATTTGCTATGTTTTTATACCTATCTTTAGTGGGCACATTTGTTCTGCCAGTAGAGATAAATGTTTGTTTCTATTCTTGGCATCAAACAAATATTTTGCTTTGGAGCAGAGGGGATGGCCAAATGGCTCTGCAAATACCAGTTGGGGTCCAGCTGGTGGGAATTGAACAAAAAGCATTTGTATCATTAGAAGAGTACAAACAGAAAAAAAGAAAAGAAAAAAGAAAACTAAGCTGCAAAACCCACTATAAAGTACATAGTTCAGATTTGTCAGTGTCAGAAACAAGTGTTTAGCACACTCCAGGGGAGGCAGAGAATATACATCTTATAAATTAAATTTATTTCTCCAAACTAGTTCTAGCAAACAAAGAGATGAGCTTCAGGCGACAGTCTTAGGGACAGATAAATCTAGCTGTTTTCATTGCTAACTTTTCACCTGTTTTTCATTACACAAACTAAACCTGTGAATTTTATTAGACACATTAAGTTGGAGTGTTGAATAGATCATTATTTGGCAACTCCACAGTCTGTCCATATGTGTAAAATAATCATTTAATACCTTATTACTGATCTACAGAGCAGAGTTGGGGTTTGTAAGTTTAGATTACAAAACCATTGAATAATCAAGGAAATCACAGAGGAGTTGATTAGTCAATATTTATATGTAATTGGATCAACACAAGTCTTCTTGAAGAAGCTTTAGAGGAACTAGCCAAGATACTGCTAAATTGTAGATATTTTTAATGGTATTGAAGAAATTTCCTTTCTAGCCTATTGTTCTGTGGATTCACATTTTCTGCCGAGGAACAAATTTGAACAATCTTGCTTCTTAAAGTAGGATAACAACAAATATATGAAAATTCAAACATTTTACAATTAGAATTTTGGTCGATGGTCCCAGACTGATCTTTTTGTATCTGACAGAATTTAAACTGCCATAAATAATGTCATCTGCAAAATCAAAGAATAATATACACTTATGGCTAAATGACACTTAAGATCTGACAAAAGGAAGCATAATTCTCCACATCATAAATTAGGGTAAGGTGCCACAGGAAAGAGGATAGAAGAAGATTACAATGTAGAATAGGAAAGCCCTGGTTTCTTTGAATCAGAGTGTCATGTCCAGAGCATGATAACTCCAGACCCAATGTTAACACCTATCAGCCATTTTGCAAGATGCCCTGAGGAAGCCCTAGAAAAGATACTACAACTGCCATGTTATACCATACTATAATAATCCATCACTAAGGGTGTTACTTCCGAATCAACATTGTTTTTGTATTATGCTGAGAAAGCACAGATTGAAGAAGAGTTACAGTATAACTCTTATATAGGGCCCCATCATTTTGTATAGGGTTGCACCTCAGTTCTGTTCCTGATAATGATGATGATTAATAATAATAACAGTAATAATAGTTAACAGTTCTATAAAACTCATGTTTGCAAAGTATTTCACATGAATTATCTTTTCTAGTCCATTATGTTAAGCAAAGTTCACTCAATATGTTTTATATCTTACTCTTTTCAAATTGTGTGATCTTAAACAAACAATTCAACACTTTTAAGACTCAGTTAACCCACCTGTAAATGATATTTGGAATACATCATGTAGAATTTCTATTCTAACTGCAAAAAATATAATCCTATGACATAAATATTGTTAATACATTTAGACTACAAATATAAAATGTTTTCTTTCTTCTATCTTTGGATAAATGGAAAAATCAAAATTTACATTGTTAATCCTTAGTTAACCTCTTTCTAGTTTAAAATAAGCTTCTTAAGAGCAGACCCTGTGTAATTTTGTCTTTATATCTTCAGGATCTTGCATAGTAGATACTTGATAAATTCTTCTTTTTTGATTGATTCTCTTCATTTAGAATGGCCTGACTCAAGGTTCTGATAATTAAGGTAAAATATCTACCCAATCTAACCGATTATGAAAACAGCCAAGAAGTTTCAGGGGAAAATTCAATTCATATTTTATGTACTCTCTCCACTGTTAAGGAAATTCCATTCCATCTCTTTTGCTTCTCTGTTTGTTTAATAATTCTTGACTTATTCTCTTTCTCTTTAATAGAGTTATCAATTTTCTTCAGCTGGATTGTAATCTCCTCAAGTCCAGGAACCAAGCATTCTCCTTCCTTTACTTTCTGTAGAATAACAAACACAACTCTAAGTGCACAAAAAATGCTCAGCAAAAAACAATGAAATAAATAAAAGGCTTCAACCTATACTAAATCATTGTTTATTATGTACATGAACATTCACTAGCTTTCCAGAGACTATGAAACATCTGGCTCTCATACATCTTTTCAACAGGCCACTCAAAATGGAGATAATTACTATGGCATAGTTTAAAGCAATGTTTATTCCTTTTTAGCAACTAGAAAGAAAATAACCTTCTGACTCATCACACTGTGAGTGTTTATTTCCTATCTTGTGGGATATACAAGAAAAACAGAATAGGATAATATAGACATAGCTCGTTATTTTAGGTGCTGAGATATTTTATTCTGTCAAGAGTTAAAAAGCATGTATTTCTTTAATAATTCCTCAAAGCGTGATCTTTTGCCACAATGGCTCTGTTGATAAATAAATTATATATGTATACCAATTGCATCTACCAATATCAGGTCTTCAAGATCTCTATAATGATCCAATTTTCCATTCGACATTAAAAATTATTATAGATTTTATGAGTTCCATTTTAGATGCTAGTGCCCACTCAATTTCTGAAGTATATTCTCTTTATAGAATATAAGCATTTAGTTTAAGTTCCCAGTCCAGGTATTATCTGTTTAAAGCACTATCTAAAATATACTTCATGGAATACACACGCGCGCACACACACACACACACACACACACACACACACGCACAGAAAACAGAGAGAGAGAGAGAGACAGAGAGAGAGAGAGAGACAGAGAGAGACAGAGAGTCAGTCAGAGTCCCTACTATGTACCAGGCACTAGACTAAACACTTTACAATTATTATTTCATTTGATCCTCACCACAACCCAGGGAGCAACATTCTATTATTATCCCTATTTAGTAGTTGAGGAAGCTGAGACGAGAAATGTTAAGTGACTTGCCTAGCTTTAAACAATTATAAGTAGCTGTGGTCAGAAAATATATAATTTTCAGTGGAAAGAATCCTTGCTTCAATAAAAATACTAACAAATCTGCTAAAATACTTTTTTGCAAAAATTCAGAAAGTTATTAAATTGTTAATTTCTTATTCATTTTCATTACATGTGCTCAAAACAGTTATATTTTTTCCTTTGTAAGATATAGAAAATACTACAATGTGATGTGATGTGATGTGATGTGTGTGTGTGTGTGTGAAATTTCAGAATGTAATTTCCTAATTCAGGACATCATCTGTGATTTGATAACTTGATAAAGGATAGATGAAATGTGTCTATGAAATATATTCTTCATATATTTACAGATATGTATGAAATAGATGGACACAATAGACACAAAAATGTATTTGTCCATACTGTAATGACATCCCATCCCATCACATGAATATACATGTATGTCATTTCCTAGTTAGAGTGTTCCCTGTGATTTGATGGTTTGATAAATACTAGATGAACCATATGTCCATGAAAGTCATTCTTTTAATATGGGCATATGTATATACATGCATATATACATATACATATTCATGCACACAATGCATATACACATATGCGCATATATATACATATAAGAATAAGTTTCATGGGCACACGGTATGTTTGTATATATACACATCCATAGACACATATAAGTATATGTGTATGCACACATATACGTACTTAAAATATTTGTGTATATGTATGCATATATGTGTCTATGGGTGTATGTATACACACTAAGCATATGAGACATATGTTTTTACATATGTAAATATATACATATGCACATACATAGATAGATATACAGATATAGATAATCTCAGAGATTCTGCTTGGTTTCTTCTCTCCCCAGGATAAGCTGATAACCTGAAATTTCTCCTCCATTAATTAAAAAATAAGAAAATCTAGTAGCTACTTGGACAAAAAAGGCATCTAGAAATTTCTATGCTATGTTTTAACTCATCATCTTTAGTGGCCACATTTGTTCTGCCAGTAGAGATAAAGGTTTTTTCCATCCTTGGTGCCAAAGAAATATATTAGTTTTGAGCAGAGGAATGGATAATTGGCTCTGCAAACACCAGTTGGGGTCCAGCTCCTTGAGGGCAGGGACTGCTTATTTCCTTATTTGTATCCCAAGAGCATAGTACAGTGCCTGAAATGTAGTAGGCATTTAAAAAAATGTTTATGGAATTGAATTATTAAATCTGTCTGTCTATCCATCTGTCCAGCCATCATCTATTCATGTATTCATCTATCTATCTATCTATCTATCTATCTATCTATCTATCTATCTATCTATCTATCTACCTACCTATTGGGAAAACTAAAGTATTTTATGACCTTGGCTACAGATAGAGACAATGAGGGTCATAATGACCTTTTTACAATCTGAGAAACCTGAAAATAGGTCTAGTTTAAGTCAGAGACCTAATGAAAAAAATATTTTATTAGCAAGGATGAGAGTCACACTCATAAGCATATCCAAATCTGTTTACTGCCCAAATGAATTTTCTTAACAGAAAAGTGGACAAGCCTGCTTAAAATAATCAGCAATTTAGGAAATGATAAAATGTTGTAATGTGCTACTAAAAAGTAACCCAAGGCAAGATAGTAGCCCAGTATAAATGAGTCAAACGGGCCTTCAGTTTTAGTTAAATCTTCATCTTGCTGACATGGAGTTTTTCCATTAGTTGAGTTGGTAAAGACAAAAAAAAATTAGGAAAAGCAGTTATTGGCAAGTCCTTTGTATAAATTAATCCATTCATCATTTGAAATTTGAGCCTAGAAACATTCTGAGATTGTATAGTAACTTCCATAAAATGTAAACCTGGCAATTTTATTTTTTGTTGTTTCTCAAGACTCATACTAAATTACAGAGCTACATATCTGATCCTTCTTGTCTGAACTAGGATACGTGGCATGAATAGAACTGGGCAAATTAAGGGAGGCTAAGAGAGGGCATCCATATTCACAGGTTTAAATGAAGGGCAAATATTATTTTAGCCTAAAACTAGACATTAGCAAAAGAAAGTAGGGGAATATTGAGATACAAACCTGAGAGTAACTTCCAAACAGAGAGATCATTCTATGTGTGTAGAAAAGGAATAGGTGGAATAAAAGCCATACTTATAAAGAGACTATAAGATATCAGCCATCTAACCAACAGCAGGCTTAGCAACAAGAAAATGGCCAAGAGGGGGGCGGAGCCAAGATGGCAGCTAGAAAGCAGGGACTGGCCTGAGCTCCCCA
>JAQQSZ010006882.1:0-13471 GCA_028646595.1 Phalanger gymnotis
GGCTGGAGTCCTGCTTCCCTCTGCCCCTTTGTGGGTTCTGTAGTTCTAGAATTGGTTCAGAGCCATTTTTTCATAGGTTTTTGGAGGGACTTGGAGGGGAGCTCACGCCGGTTACTGCTTTCCAGTCGCCATCTTGGCTCCGCCTACCAGCAGTACCAGATCTTAAACTATATTATATGGCAGTAATTATCAAAACGATATGGTACTGGCTAAGAAATAGAAAAGTAGACAAGGAAACAGAGGAGACATCAAATTAACAGCTGCAAATAAATATAGCAACCTTTTTGACAAGTGTAAAGATTTAAAAGTTTGGGATTAGAATTCATTATTTGGTAAAAATTGATGGGAAAACTGGAAAGCAATATGGCAGAAATTGGGCACACACCAATATCTTACACCATTTACCAAGAGAAGGTCAAAATGGATACATGACCTAGATATAAAGAGAGATATTACAAGAAAATTGGGAGAACATGGAACATATTACTTATCAGATTTATGGATAGGTGAACAATTTATGACTAAACAAGGAGAGAGAGCAAAGTGAGGTGTAAAATGTATCATTTCAATTACACTAACTTTAAAAGGTTTTGTATAAATCAAACAAATGTAGCTGAGATCAGAAGGAAAGTAGAAAATTGGGGGGGGGCGGGTTTATAGACTGTTTCTCAGATAAACGTCGCATCTCTCAAATATATAAAGAATTTTGTCAAGTCTGTAAGAATGAGTCATTCCTCAATTGATAAATGGCCAAAGGATAGGAATGGGCAGTTTTAGATAACAAAATCAAAATAATTTATAGTCATGAAAAAAATATTCTAAATCATTATTGATTAGAAAAATTCATATTAAAACAACCTTGAGATAATCATTTTATACCTATTAGATTGGCCAAAATGACTGAAAGGCAAAGAGACAAATATTGGAGGGAATATGGAAAAATTGGGATGCTAATTCATTGTTGGTGGAACTGTGAACTGATCCAACCATTCTGGAGAACAATCTGGAATTATGCACAGTTGTTAAACTGCCTATAACTTTTCACCCAGCAAGACCACTACTAGATCTATTTCCAAAGATGATTAGGGAAAAAGGAAAAGAACCCATATTTTCTAAAATATTTATAACCACTTTCTTTGTGGTTGCAAAGAACTAGAAACTGCAGGAATGTCCATCAATTGCGGAATGGCTGAACAAGTTGTGGTATGTGATTGTGATGGAATACTACTGTGCTATAAGAAATGATAAGCTCAATGATCGTAGAAACACATGGAAAGACTTGCACAAAAAAATGAATAGTAAAATAAGCAAAACCAAGAGAATGTTATATACAGTAACAGCAATATTGTTTTAAGAAGGACTTTGAGTGAGTTATTTTGACTATTATAAATACTGAAATTAACTATAAAGGATGTATGGAGATGCTATCTGTATCCAGAAAAAGAATTGATAAATAAAAGTATGTATAGAATGATTTTACATAAATACAATATTTTTATCTAATGGTAGCCATCTCTAGGGTGGTGGAGGGGAAAATTTACATGACAACTATTATAGATTTATATTTCATATTATTATATATTTATATATATATTATGTATTTTAAAGAAATAGCAAGTTGTACATAATAGATTTGTTTGGGTTTTTTACGTTTTTTTTTGCAGGGAGGAAGGCAGGGCAATTGTGGTTAAGTGACTTGCCTAAGGTCACACAGCTAGTGTGTCAAGTGTCTGAGGCTGGATTTGAACTCAGGTCCTCCTGACTCCAGGGCTGGTGCTATACTCACTGTGCCACCTAGCTGCCCCACATAATAGATTTGTAGTTTCATGTACAACTATGTTATGGAAATGCTTGTTTTATTCCATAAATTAAAAATAAAATAACTCTGATCAATAGGAATTTAGAGCATTTTTTCATACAACTATAGCTTTGATTTCTTATTCTGAAAACTGCCTGTTCATATCCTTTGACTATTTATCAGTTTGGAAATGACTTTTATTCTTACAAACTTTACTCAGTTCTGTATATATTTGAGAAAGCAGGTCTTTAACAGAGAAACTTGCTGTAAAATCTGCCCCTCCCCCACCTCATTTTCTGTTTTCCTTCTAATCTTGGTTGCATTGGCTTTGTTTGGGCAAACCCTTTATAATTTAATATAAACAAAATTATCTGTTTTACATCCCTTAATGCTGTTACTTGTTCATGAGTTCTTCACTTATCCATAAATCTGGCAGGTAAAATATTCCATGCTCCCAAACTTGCTTATAATATGACCCTTTATGTATAAATCATGTATCCATTTTCGCCTGCAAAGAAAACACAGATTTAAAAAAAAAAGTTATGCTTCACTCTGCATTCAGATTCCATCAGTTTTTTCTTTGGAGATGGGTATCATTTTTCATCGTAAGTCCTTCAGAACTGTTTTGGAACACTGTATTACTGAGAATAACTAAGTCATTCATAGTTGATTATCATATGATTGCTATTACTGTATATGATATTCTCCTGGCTCTGCTCACTTCACTTTGCATCAATTCATGTAAGTCTTTCCAGGTTTTTCTGAGTACTCTCCTCATCATTTATTATAACACAATAGTATGACATCACAATTATGTACAACAATGTGTTCAGCTATTCTCCAATTGATAGACATCACCTCAAATTCAAATTCTTCTAAGAGAATTGATATAAATATTTTTAGAACCAGATTGTTTTGATGATTACCATGTTGTGATACAGTTTGAAATCTGGTTACTGCTAAACTATCTTCCTATTTTTTTTTCATTGATTCTCTTGATATCCTTCACCTTTTGTTCTTCCAGATGAATTTTATTATTTTTTCTAGCTCTATAAAATTATTTTTGATAGTTTGTTTGATATGGCACTGAATAAGCAAGTTAATTTTAGTAGAATTGTCATTTTTATCATGTTGGCCAGGCCTACCCATGAGCAATTAATATTTTTCTAGTTGTTTAGATCTGTATTTGTGTGAAAAAAGTATTTTGTAATTGTGTTCATATAATTGCTTGGTTTGTCTTCTTTTATTTTTGTCTACAGTTTTGTATTTTTTCTACAGTCTATATTGTCTATGGTTATTTTAAATGGAATTTCTCTTTCTATATCTTGCTATGGGACTTTGTTGGTATGTTATTGCTTTTAAAGAGAAAGCTCTATTGTAGTTTCAACACAAGAGGTCACCAAAGGATAACTTTGGACTCCAGCAAATGCTACTCTTCACTGTGACTAAGGTGTCCCTTGTCAGAGCTCATAGGATAAAATTACAAATCAAACCCTATGCTTAATAATTCATGAAATATCCAAAGCAAAAATTTTAATACCCAACTACAAGAAGGAGGAAAATGGAATGTCAGAGACATGGCAATTGGAGACACAAAACAATGAAGAAAAGTAAATCTAGCCTATGCAAGTTACCCCCCGTATCTTGAAAAGCTCCTCTGTCAATGTCTACCTGAGCTTCTGCTACAGTACAAGTAGGGGTGTGCTGACGCTAGCTAGAACTGGCTTGAGAAAACCAATTGTTAAATGTTTAGTGTGGGCACTTGTATCACATAAATTGGCAAACACTATAAATCAGATCTTGATTTATTATTGTGTTGATTATCTTCTAAACTTTTAAAAAATTTTGTTCTTTCAAAATTTATTTTAAAGTTAAAATTTTTATTTTTAATTTATGGAATAAAGCAAGCATTTCTATAATGCAGTACAATACAAAAAATTATTGCACATGAAACTGCAAATCTACTATGTGTAACTTGCCATTCCTTTCAGCTATACAATGAAACTATCAAACGAATTTCTTTTTTTTCTTACCCCTCTCCCTGCCCTAGAGATGGCTAGCTAAATGATTTAGATATTTATATCTGGATGATTATCTAAACTTAAGAAAGTGATTGAGAAAATATTAAACTTAAAAGTGCATTCCTTTTTTTTCCCCAGATACCTAATTGTTAAATTTTTACTAGCACACTACTGAATACAAGCCTTGGTGAATTAACAAGAAAGGTCAAATAATAGCTTTGGCCCATATGCCCAGGTCATCATGAAGTGATGCTCAGCAAAGATACAGTGCCTAGCAGATGTGACCTCTCTTCTCCATAGAAGGGTCAGCAAGGTGTGGGGGACATCAGCCAATAAATTTACTTGTTCTTCTTTGGTTTATCATCAAGCTTATTTTCTTGATTTTCTTGTGCTGTTCCTTTTCTTATTTACAAATGCAAGTATAATCAAATTTTATTTATTTGGGTATGGATTGTCCATTTAAAAATAGTTTATTATTTTTATTTTTCAAGTAAGATATCTTTTTACTTTTATCTGTCCTTCTCACCTCTCCTAGACTTTGCTCCCCCAACATTTTAAGCTCACAAGATCTTATTCATCTCCAATCTCATCACTTAAAACAGGGAAAGAATGAATACATCAGATAAAGAAACAACAGTAAGGGGCCATTGTGCTCAGCTTCATACTGGCTCCTGATAAGACAGGAAGTGAGGCCCTTTTCTCATACAGATGGCCATAGCAGCCTGTTCCTTTTCTTCAGTGCCAGCCAGCCTGGAAAGAGTCAGGGCTAAAAGAGTAGCCTCACTCAAATTCCAGCTACATGGCCAATCACCAGTTTAACTCTTCATTACCAGAATATCTGTTTCTGTTCCAAACCAGGTAGTCAGGCATTTTCATTATACCTCACCATACCTTTTCTGAAGTAGTCTCCTCAACCTCTTCCACAGTGGAATTTGTATCAGCTCCTTGTTACAATAGGATAATCCTAAAGCTTTCTTACTAGTGGTGAAGGTTTCCAAGTTTCCTCACTTCCATTCCTATTTCCTTGCCTTATAGCCCTGATCTTGGTGAGATTTCCCCAGCAAAATCTCAGCTTCAGGGATCATACTTCCCTAGCCAGTAACATGTCTTTGACTTTCATTGTTACTAAACCCATTAGCTCTGCCTTTGTGTTACGGTCATTAAAAACCAAGGCCTCTGTTTCTAGTCTCTGAACATGCTAGACCAACTCATTTTCATTTTCCTTATACTTGCAATTCACCTTCTCTGTGACTATTAATAATGATGCTCCCCATAGCATTATCTTTATCTTTCATGTCAATCTGCTTTAGCATCCACCAGGGGTCAGTGGTAGCCTTTTCTCTGTCCCATTGAAAGGACTTTCCACCTGCCACCAGAAAGGCTTTTGCTACAGGCTGCCATGTTACCATCACCCCGTCCACAACCTCTGCAGCACCTTTCTCCCAGTTCATTAACAACACGAACCACAATGCCATTTTGATTTAATTGTTGTAGGCCAAACCAAACTCTGGTTGGTTTGGTAGTTCAGGTTTGAGATTGAAAAGAAATGAGATAATTATAGACCAGATGGTCTATAGCTACTAGTTAATATAATAATAATAATAATAATAATAATAGTCAACTAAAAAGTGTTTACTTAGCCAGAACACAGAAGTGACAAGCAGCAAGGATACAATTCCTAGTAGAAGTGACCTTCTCTCTTCTCCATAGAAGGGTCAAGCAAGGTGTGGTGATTCATAGGCAGTGGGACATCAGTCAAGTCTCAGAGGCATTGACTCCTTGTGATGTCTTTTATGCCTTTAGGTGACTGGAAAGACATATCAAAAGCTTTTACCTTAGCCCTCTGGACCAATCAAATCTCAGAGACAATTTCCTTACCTTTTAGGTAAAACAAAACGAACAAACAAACAAACAAAAAAAAACTAGCGCAGCCTACATAGTGGATACCCTGGTAGATATAGCTTCTACCACAGCCTCCATGGGTTCATTTATTAATTCCATTCAGATAACTAACTCTCTCTCTCTCTCTGTACACACACATTTATACACATATATGTATATATATACACCCATATGTTATATATGTATGTATATGCAGCTATTTCTCTTCTGAGCCTCAGTCTTGAATCGCTCTCTATGAAACATCTCCACTTGTATTCACATTTAAACTCAATGTATCCTAAACAGAACTTGTTATTTCCCCCTCCAACCCGACACACACACAAATCTTCCCAGCTTTACTCTTCAGATGCTCAGCTCCATAGTTTTAGAAACGTCTTTCATTCTTCCCACTCTGTTACCCCCATAGCCAAACAATTGCCAAGTCTTGTCAAATCTATCTCCAAAACTTCTACTGATTCTGTTTCCTTCTGTCCACTCACACAAGTCACCATCCTTACAAGGTTCAGGTTCTAATCATCTCTCAGACGGACTGTGGTAATAGCCTTCGAATTGCACTCCTGGCTTCTCACCCCTTTCCAATCTATCCCTTACACCAATATTCTCTAAATTGGAATACATAAGATGATCCACTGGGGTGAGGGAAGAAAAAATTATAACTACTTCTATTTATTTTTTGTTCCTCATCCCAGCTGTAACAGGTTCTGCACCAGGGCCATGGAATTTAGGGGTGTATATAGAGCAGATTCTATGACCATTTCTCTTATGGTAGCCTCAGTGGTCCTCCAGGAAGCTCCTTCACTGCATATCAGTAGGGTCCAGCCAAGCATCCCTACAGGCTCTAATAATCCGATTTCATGGGCAGTGGTTCCTTATACACCTCTGCTTTAGCTGGCTCTTTAGTGCTGGTATGATTGCAGAGGGTGGTAGTCTAGCAACCAATTCTGTTTTGATAAAACATTTGTATATCCCGTTACTTTAGCCACGTCCTGCTTGTTTCAGCCCCGTCTTCCCTCCACCACCTCTTTAAGCAGTTTCAGTGAAAAAACTAAAACAATAAAGAACTTAAGAACCAAGCTTTTGTTTGTACTTATACCATGCATATGCCCTCTTGTTTGCTGTCCATTGCAAGGTGCTATTTCAGTGGCTCCTTTAAGTAGATCCCTTCATAAAGCTTTGACCTCTTTCCTTGGAATTTACTGTTATAAGTTGCCGCTTTGCAACAACTGGTGTAGTCGGTAGGAAATGGGCTAGCGCAGGGAGGAAAGTAATGGAACACCCCTTATAACTGTCCAGGGGAGCGTGGGTGCTGGTGACTCTTCTAAGATTTGTGTGAGCCATTTAAAGGTGGTGGGAATGCCCTCAAAATGCTGCAAAGGTTGACTACCTTATTAGCTGAGATGACATTGCTATTGGGCAGCAATAGTTAAAGTAGCTTGGCTATTGTAATTACTTTGTGTTCCATCACCGAACAACAGTTCGCTACTGAGGCTGGAGTGTGTAAATCGGAATAAAATCTAGGACTAGGAAGAGATATGCCGATTACAGCCAGGCTACAGCTGAAACGAGTGAAATGGGAGAAAAACATATCTCTCTCTCTCTCTCTCTCTCTCTCTCTCTCTCTCTCTCTCTCTCTCTCTCTCTCTCTCTCTCTCTCTCTCTCCCCCACTACCTTAGCATGTCGTTTTGCGAGGGCTAGAGGGCGTCAAACACCAAGAATTGAGATCAGAACCCTCTGACATCTCATAACTGGGACCTAAGAACTCGGAGGAGAGGGATTCAGGTAAGGAGTAGCATCCAAGTCTGTGGGGGAGATAGAAAATGCAGACCCTCTGCAATCATACCAGCCCTAGAGAGACAGCTAAAGCAGAGGTGTATAAGGAACCACTGCCCATGAAATCAGATTATTAGAGCCTGTAGGGATGCTTGGCTGGACCCTACTGATACCCCAGTAGACAGAGCTTCCTGGAGGACCACTGAGGCTACCGTAAGAGAAATGGTCATAGAATCTACTCTATATACACCCCTAAATTCCATGGCCCTGGTGCAGAACCTGTTATAGCTGGGATGAGGAACAAAAATTTAAAGTTAGCCCCTGCTCACCGGAAGGAAGCTCAATGGCTCTTTTAGTTTCCCTAGTAGGGGTATCAGCCTATGATTTTAGGAAAGCACTGGATGCATTGACTGAGATCCAGGATCTAAATTCCACCAGAATAAGACCCAAGGCAGGTCAGGAAAGACTCCCTCAGCAAACAGGCCGAAGAACAAGCAAATGTAGCTTGATTTGAAAAGGGACAGGGAGGCTTAAGAAGAAATAAACAATCTGAAGCAGCATTACTAAAGAAACTCCATCAGCAGCATACTAGAAAGACTTCACCAGCTCCTCCTGAAGAAAATAAGACTCCAGACATGAGGAAAGGCACAAAAACCTGTGCCTTTCCCTTTGAGGCCTTGATGAACCTATAAGGGACTACGGGCATGGCTGAGGCTCCCCTAGAGTAATGTGGATGAAGAGACTAGAGACAACATGTAGAAGTAACCTTACACTGGTCTGAGGTACAAAAAGCAGAGTCCTGGTCCTAGTAGACATTGGGGCAGAACACACCCTTATTTATGGAAATCCATGTAGGTTCCCTGGTCCCTTGGTTTACACTGATGATACAGGAGCTCCTATAAGTAAATCCTCAAATAAAGCTTGAACTGATCACCCTGGGTTGTGTACCTCTTTCCTCAGAATTTCCTATATCATAAGCCACCAGTCTGCAGCAAGGCAGGGGAACAATTTTGTGCTGTCAAAGTTCTGAATAAAAAAAAAAGCAATCTGAAAAAAAGGAGAAAAAACACATTGGCAGAACTTAATTAACTTCTGAAGAATATAAAGCACCTTTTCCTGGCTGGTCTACACTTCTTTTTCCAGATTTCAGACAAATCATACTTTGTCTTATGCTACATTAAACATGGAGAATTGTCTTAGCATCTCCAGGGGAAGAGCTGCTTCCTGGAATTCCTATATTTTATACTGTTGAAATTTCTAGTGCCCTGGGTGACCTGTGCTTCCTGTGCATTGTTCATAGAGATTTGAAGTTAGAAAACAATTTGCTAGGTTTACCTGAACATATTGTCCTGACAGACTTTGAACTCTGCAAAAAGAACATAGAACACAATAGCACAGCAGGCATCTTCTGTGGCACCCCAGAGTGCCCCTGAAATGCTTCATGAGTAACCTTATGACTGAACAATTGGCTGCTGGTGCTGTTGTAGGAACTGTTCTATGGCCTGCTTCCTTTCTATAGCCAAAATATAAATGAAACATCAAACAACATTTTGAACACAGCCATTCCAATTGAAGCCAAATACTACAGACTCTCCAAGGTATCTCTTCGAGGACCTGCTGCAAAAAGATAGAAATGAAAGGTCTGGTTCCAAGGATGACTTTGTGAAGATTAAGAATAATATCTTCTCCGTTATTAACTAGGAAGATCTCATTAAGATTACTCTTCCTTTTAAACCAAATTTAAGTGGACCCAGAAATCTTCTGCATTTTGATCCTTAGTTCACTGAAGAATGTGTCCACAGAAGAACTCCACTAGCAAGTTGAAGCTTCCCGAGGCTCCTCTTCCTACTTCCCATGGATTCTTTCCTCTGAAAATTCTTGGGTTGATTTTGAGAGGGGGCTCTGGTGTGATTCCATTTAGTTGGTCCATCAGCTGACCATACGTACTTAAATATAATTTGGACATAACTGGAAATTTGGAACAATAATTCCAAATATGCTCTTTGCGGAGAGATTTTTGAAGAGTGCCTAATCCTTTCAGTGAGCTTACAAACTTTGCATTTTTATTCTTCCTCTTCAAAGTGTTGCTATCTATTTCAAATAAGCATAAGACAACTAATGTGGATAGCAGGCCTGTAGTTTCTGTAGAAAGAAGATGGAATTTTAAAAGGTCTGTTTGAGCTATGAGAATAGATTTCATGAAATGTACCTTTATCTAATAAGATCCGCTTAGTTCCAAAGCTTTTTTCATATTTTAAAGTGTTTTCCTCCTGTAGTGTAGCGACTGAGGTTTTTTAAAAAGCATAAACTGAGGTACATCTCTGAGCAAGGTAACATTTATTAGCAGGGGCATGCTCCCTGTCAATAAATGGGTCCATGGCTTGCCTCAATTCATGCTAAAGACCTTGAGTAAAAGAACAGTTCCATTTATATAAGTTTTGGGGAGTACAGAACAAAGAACAGAGCAGGGTAGATGTCATACATGCGTGTGTATGTGTGTGTGTGTGTGTGTGTGTGTGTGTGTGTGTGTGTGTGTGTGTGTATGTAAGAAATATAGTCAATAATGAAAGCATAGTGAAAACGGTCTTGTGTGAAGGAAGGCGGCTTAGCAGTACCAGATCTCAAAGTATATCACACTGTGGTAATCATCAGAACAGTTTGGTACAGGCTAAGAAATACAGTGGTGGATGAGTAGAATAGATTAGGTACACAAAACAGTAGTAAATGACCATAGTAATCTACTGTATGACACACCCAAAGATTCAAGATTTGGGGACAAGAAATCACTATTTGACCAAAATCGCTGGGAAAACTAGAGAGCGGTTTGCCTGAAACTAGGTACAGACCAACATCTTATACTGCATACTGAGATAAGGTCAAAATAAGTATATTATTTAGATATAAGTGGTGGTATTATAAGCAAATTAGGGGGGCACGGAATACTTTACTTATCATATTTGTGGATAATAGAAGAACTCATGACCAAACAAGAGATGGAAAGCATTACAGGATATAAAATAGATAATTTTCATTACATTAAGTTAAAGAGATTGCACAAACAAAACCAATGCAGCCAAGACGAGAAGGAAAGCAGGAAATGGGGGGGGGGAGTATTTTTTACAGCGAATTTCTTTTAAAAGCCTCATTTCTCAAATATATAGAGCACCTAGTCAAATTTGTAAGAATATAAATCATTCCCCTATTGATAAATGGTCAAAGGATATAAACAGGCAGTTTTCAGATGAAA
The DNA here is from genome assembly GCA_028646595.1 of Phalanger gymnotis. Taxonomy (NCBI): domain Eukaryota; kingdom Metazoa; phylum Chordata; class Mammalia; order Diprotodontia; family Phalangeridae; genus Phalanger; species Phalanger gymnotis. Next base: position 10,740 of record JAQQSZ010006882.1, read on the forward strand.
AAAATCAAATATATCTATAGTTACATAAAAAAATGCTCTAAATCACTATTGATTAGAGAAATGCAAATTAAAAATAGACTGAAGTACTATCTCACACCTATCAGATTGGCTAATAAGGCAGAAAAAGAAATGTCAAATGTTGGAGGGGATATGGGAAAATTAGGACACCAAGGCACTATTGGCAGAGTTGTGGACTGATTTAACTATTCTAGAGAGCAATACCACTACTACGTCTGTATTCCAAAGAGATCACATAAAAAGGAAAAGGACCTATATGCACAAAAATATTTATAGCAGCTCTTTTAGTGGTGGCAAAGAATTAGAAATTGAGGGGATGCCTATCAATTTGAGGAATGGCTGAACAAATTGTGATAAATGAGTATGATGGCCTATTATTATAACATAAGAAATGTTAACCAGGACAGTTTCAGAAAAATCTGGGACAAATTATGTGAACTAATGCAAAGTGATCTGAGTAGAACCAGAACACTGTACACAGTACCACACAGTAACAGCAATATTGTACAGTGATCAATTGTGAATGACTTAGCTATTCTCAATAATACAATGATCCAAGACAACTCCAAAGGACTTATGAAAAATATCCACCTTCAGACAAAGAAATAATGGAGTCTAAATGCAGATTGAAACATATTTTTTTCACTCTTTATTTTTCTTACCTTGTTTTGTAGTGAAAAAAGACAATTTGCGATACTTCTAAAAACCTGAACTCTGTCCATTTACAAATCTTGGAAATAGAATTTTCTGAACTGATTAAAAATCTTCCAAATAAATATCTTCAAAAGATATTTAATGCCACTTCTCTTTTTAAAAAAAAATCTAAAAATGCAATGCAAATGCTTCTGATTAGTTTTTACAATGCTTAGCATTTGGGGAATCTGAAAATCTACTAGCCTAATTTAAATCAAATGTTCATATAATTAGTTGATAGAATTTGAAAATGAGTATCACAATTTGGTAACTGCAGCTGACAATACCCTTTTTCTCTTTTGACTTACATCTTTTTGACCTGTAATAATTATTAAAAACAAGTTCAAAATAAATTGATTTAGAATAAGAACTTCAAATAGCTGTATCACCCCAAAATAAAAACTTCAGGAACATGATAGGTCAATCCTAGAGTTTCTAGGTCAAAGAAAAAAATAGCTCAAGTAGCCAAAAAGGAAGTATTCAAGTAGTTAGGAGCCACAGCAAGAAGCACACATGATTTAGCAGTCACCACTTTAAAAATCAGAGAACTTGGAATGTAATGTTCCAGAAAGCAAAAGTTTTAGTTTTGCAACCAAGAATAATTTACCCAGCAAAACTGAGGATTTCCCCCACAGGAGGAAAATTGACCTTTAGTGAAATAGAGGACTTCCCAGAAGCATTTCTGATAAGAAGGCCAGAATTGAATAGAAACTTCAAAAGAAGCATAGAAAGGTAAATATGAGTAACTAATCATAAGGTACTAAACAAGGATGAATTGGTTATATTTCAGTATGGAGAGATGATATGTTTCATCTCCACAACCATATCATAAGAGGGGTCATAGAGGGAGTCTAATAAGACGGAAAGTTTAGGAGTAATTTTTAAAAAAATGTCTTGATGACCTTAAAAGAAGAAAGGAAATAGAAGAGGAAAGGAATATACCAGGAGAAAGAAAAGAAAAAAGAGGATGTGGGAAATTATTTCATACAATTTGGGTATAGAAGCAAAAGGCTATATACAACAAACAGGGCACCTCACATCTGAACTGGTTAAATGAAGGGAAGGGAAAGAAATAAGCATTTTATGGAACATCTACCACGTGCCAAGCACTGTGTTAAGCACTTTACAAATATTACATAAATATATATACACATACACACAGAAAAAATTGGGTGCAGAAATAAATTTCACTTGATGGTGAAACAGGAGGGAAAAATGAGAATGGAGAGAAGGGTATAAGTGGGAGAGTAGATTAAAGAAGGGATTAGTCCTAAGCCAAAAGAAACTCTAGCCATAGAAAGTGGGCTATAAAAAGGGGCTTAAGGGAGCCAAGATGGCGGCTGGAAAGCAGGGACTAGCATGAGCTCCCCGCCAAGTCCCTCTAAAAACCTATAAAAATGGCTCTGAACCAATTCTAGAACTGCAGAACCCACAAAATAGCATAGGGAAGCAGGGCTCTAGCCCAGGACAGCCTGGATGGTCTCTGGGTAAGGTCTATCCCGAACAGAGCTGGGAGAGGAGGGGAGCAGAGCTGAGCAGAGCAGAGCCCAGCATGGGCAGCGTGGACCAACCAGACCAGGGGCCGGGTGGAGCGTGCCCTGGCGCCCTGAATCAGTCAGGTGCGGCAGTTACCAGACTTCTCAAACCACAAACACCAAGGACAACAGAGTAGGATAGTGGGAGAAGCTGCTGGGGACTGGGATAAAGTTTGCGATTGGGCCACCACCCCCTGGGCACCAGAGGTGGGGCAGCTACAGAACTATAGCTGCAGTTGCTTCTGGCCCCAGGCCCACCTGTTGGGAGGAATTAAGTGGTGGATCAGAGCAGGAGTGAAGAGCCAGGTGAAGATCTAAGTCCAGTCTGGGTTGGGAGTTTTTGGGGAAGGAGGAGTGCTGGTGTGGCAGAGCTGGCGCATCCCCCGAGGCTTGGAACATAGAACTCTTTAGTCTACAAGCAGTCATATCCACTGAAAAACTCAAGGGTCAAGTGAGTTGGCTGGGAACATGGCCAGGCAGTGAAAA